>PISW01009583.1:0-59247 GCA_004023785.1 Mungos mungo | reverse complement strand
TTTTTTTTTGTATTTTTCTTATTGACTTACATAAAATCTTTGTAAAAATTTATATTAAACCCTTGGTCTGCTTATTGTGTACAAATAGCTTCTCCCAATTTGTCTTCACCCTCTTTACAATGTCTTCTCATAAATATATGTTCTTATTTTAATGTATTCTAAGTTAGCAATTTTTTTGAACATTTTGAAATCCCTTCCGACTCCAAGTTCACAGTTTCCTTAATATCTTGTAGGTGTGCCTTCACAATTAAGCCTTCAATCTCTGAAGTTGACTTTTGTATTTTGTGAAACAGGCATCCATTTTTTTTCTCTATGGATAACCAAATGGCCTCACACCTTTTCTTAGATAGAATATCCTTTCTCCAGTGATCTAAAACCACACATGTATCATATATGAGGTTTCCATGTGTGCATGGAGATGTTCCTGGAACTCCACTGTGTTTCACTGGTCAACTTTGTCTACCTTAGATAGACAGCACACTTGAGTTTACAAAATTTAGCGTTGTAATAATCTTGATATCTGACAGGAAAAGTCACCTGCCTTGTTCTTTTGTAATCTGATATGGATTTGCTATCCTTAGGTGTTTGTACTTCCATATAAATTTTAGAATCAGCATGTCAAGTCCTACCTACCCTGCATGAAATTTTCATTGAATTTTTTGAATTTAATAAAATTTCTTGAAATTTTATAGAATATTATGAAATCTCTTAATTAGTTTATGGCAAATTTGTATCTTTATATCAAGTCTTTTGCTGAATGAATATAATTAATCTCTACATTGATTTGTCTTCCCTAACATCTCCCAATAAAGCTTCATAGACACCTCAAAGAGAAGTTGCACATAGCTCATTAGATTTATTCCTAAGTATTTTGATTTTTTAATGTTTAAATTATATTTTCATAAAATAAATAAATATAAGTTATATTTTCTTCTTTTACATGCATGCAGAAAGGCAAATGGTATAGCAACTTTTATTTCAACTATACTAATTTTCTAATTAATTTTAATAATTTATCCATAGATTTTTTTGTGTTTTCTTCAGAGTCATATCATTAGCGAAAACTACATTTTTGCTTCTTTTTTATCAATAAATATACCATTTATTCTTCCTGCCATATTATACTAGCTAGTAAATGACAAATAAAACAGATAATAGTGAATATCTTTGCTTCATTCCTGCTCATAGAATGGATCCTTTAAACATTTCATCATTAAGTATCAGGTTTACTATAGATATTTCCTCTATCCATCACATTAAGAATGTTTTAGTTTCTGAGGCACCTGGGTGGCTCAGTCAGTTGAGCCTCCGACTTCTGTTCAGGTCATAATCTCGCAGTTTCTGAATTCAAGCCCCACATCCCGCTCACTGCTGTCAGCACAGAGCCCACTCCGGTTCCTCCGCTCCCCCATCCCACCTCTGCCCCTCCCTCTCTTGCACTCTCTCAAAAATAAATAAACATTTTTAAAAATGTTTCTATTTCTAATTTGGTAAGAGTTTTCATCATGAATGGATGCTATTATCAAATATGTTTCTCTTCTTATGATGGTAACCCTTTAATATGTTTATATATTACATTAATAGTCAACCAAACAATGACCAACATTATATTCCTGGAACAGCTCCAAATTGATAGTGATGTGTTTTCACTTTTATATGTAGCTAGATTTAGTGAGCTAACTTGTTTTTTAAATGTTTTCATTCATGTTTATGAATGAAATTGGACTATTAATCTTCTCTTTGTTTTGTCTGATTTGCTTTTGGTATCAAAATTTGCTAACCTCTTTTTTTTTTAATAGCTTATTGTCAAATTGGTTTCCATATAACACCCAGTGCTTCTCCCCACAAATGCCCTCCTCCATTGCCACCACCTCCCTTCTTCCTCCTCCACCCCCTTCAACTCTCAGTTCATTTTCAGTATTCAATAGTCTCTAAGGTTTTGCGTCCCTCTCTCTCCCCAACTCTCTTTCCCCCTTCCCCTCCCCATAGTCCTCCATTAGGTTTCTCCTGTTAGACCTATGAGTGCAAACATATGGTATCTGTCCTTCTCCGCCTGACTTATTTCGCTTAGCATGACACCCTCGAGGCCCATCCACTTTGCTTCAAATGGCCAGATTTCATTCTTTCTCATTGCAATGTAATACTCCATTGTATATATATATATATATACTACAATTTGCTAACCTCTTAAATAGGTTGGGTAGCATTCCATCTTTTTCTATACTCCAGAATGATTTCCACTATGAGGATATTTAAATTTTATGATTCAATTTTTAATGATTTAAAACTATTCAGATTTTCTAGTTGTTTCTGAATACATTTCAGTAAGTTATATGTTTATAGGAATTTACAGTATATATATTCCAGTAAGTTATGTATTTCAAAGTTTTCAAGTATCTTGCTATAAGGTGCTTTAAATATTCTCTATTATCTTTCTAATCCATGTTGTATCTGTATTTATGGTTTCTAAATTCTTAATATTTATTTGGCTCTTCTCTATTTTATTCTTAATCAGTCTTGTCAGAGGTTTGTTTGTACATTTCATTAGTCTTTTCAAAAAATTAATTTTGAATCCATTGATCCTTTAATATAATTTATCTTCTATTACTCATTATTTTCCTCTTACATTTTCTTTTAATATATTCTCTTAATCTTTTTATAACTCCCTAAATTATATGCCTACCACATTAATTTTTAGGTTCCTTTCTTATCTAATACAGGCCTTTAATATTATACATTTCTAACTATGTATTGCTTTAGTCACATCCCATTAGCTGCTCTATAGTGTTTTTGTTGTAATTCAGTCCTAAATATGTCCTACTTTATCATATTTTATTCTATGACCCATGAGTTCTTTGGAACTCTATTTTTATCTAATATATAGAGTCATTCCAGTTATTTTTGTTACTTATTTTTACCACTTTGCACTAGAACCAAATTATGTAGTCAATGTAAAGGTATTACTTCTCAAAGACTCTTTAGGTTATAAGGTTACCCTAACTTAACTGATTCACATAATTTTTTCCTTCTATTTTTTTCACTAAGGAGTTTTTATCAATTCCAATATGCTAATAGAGCAAGTAAAAAATAAAATTAAATGGCTACAATATGATTAAAAATTAAGATACCACTCAGAAATTGTGTGATCTGGTAAGTTAAAGGCAGGACTCAAAAGAAATAACTGCTACTTTTGTCTCCACAATTTTGCTTTCATCCTTTGTCTATTATTCATAAAATAATATTTCAAGACTTCCTGGGAGTCCTGTGGATTAATAAGTTTACAAAAACATTATTATGGACAAAACCTCTCATGTTAATGACTATATTAAA
Source organism: Mungos mungo (assembly GCA_004023785.1). Taxonomy (NCBI): domain Eukaryota; kingdom Metazoa; phylum Chordata; class Mammalia; order Carnivora; family Herpestidae; genus Mungos; species Mungos mungo. The sequence goes on along the minus strand of PISW01009583.1, from coordinate 55,917 downwards.
AGTAACTATCATTTGTTCTGAGACTCAAAGCACATTTCTTCCAATGGAATGTATTTTAAAAGATTGGAAACAGAATAATGAAATTAATCTCATATATAGATATATAGATACCTATATAGCTCAAGGAAAAGAAAACATGAAATCTGGAAGTAATAGAAGAAGAAGATACACATATGAAGAAGCACATCTCAAAAACGTGGAAGACTTTGGTGGACAAAAGGCAGAAAAATGGCTGGTTGTTTTGTTTTGTTTTCCTTTAAAGCTTATTTCTTTTTTCCTTTTTTTATATCAATTTTAGGTGGTTAACATACAGTGCAATATTGGTTTCAGGAGTAGAATTCAGTGATTCATCACTTACATCCAACACCCAGAGCTCCTCACAAGTGCTCTTCTTAGTACCCATCACCCATCTAACCCATCTCCACCCACCTCCCTCTGTTAACCCATAGTTTGTTCTCTGTCATTAAGAGTCTTGTGTGCTTTATTCCCCCTCTTTTCTCTCTTCCTCCCTTCCCATATGTTCATCTGTTTTGTTTTTGAAATTCTACATACGAGTGAAATCATATGGCATTTGTCTTTCTCTGATTGACTCACTTCACTTAGCATAATACATTCTAGCTCCATCCACCTCAGAACAACAGCTGTTTTAATCAATGCCACTCCCAGCTCTGCCATATGAGATAACAGTTTTACTGTTCCTCGAGCAGAAATATATGGCAACTCTGCTCATTTCAGCTCACCTGACCCTCGGCCATCCACTGCCCCATAGATTCGCCTCCAAAGGATCTAACAGAAGGCTCTTTTCCTTAACGTCTGGAAATGAGAGTTCTTAGTGCCTCAAAAGTTTGAAGTCTTTCTGGAAGTAGTACTAAATTTGTTGGTGGTAGAGTCCAATGGACACTGACAGAATAAAGAAGCCAGGAGTCTGTTCCAGCCATGTTTCTCTGATTTATTTGGTTTCAATTAGTCACTTAGCTTCCTAATGCTGGCTACCTCACAACCTAAGCATTTTGTAGCCATATCTAGCCCACATAAAAGGAATATATTTTGTGACCCTAATAAATGCAAGAGACTGAGCCTTCAAAGAAGAATATGATCTGGCTCTCATTGTTAAAAAGCTCCGTATTCACTAAATAAATATTCAGTATGTGAAGTATTATGTACGAGTTTCTGAACCATCTCCCCCAAGTAACTTCAGATACACATAATTCTTTACTTTTATTCATATCTTTCCCATACTCTCCAGGCCCCCTCACCTCTCACAGATTTCATACGCTTTGCAGACTTTCCTTCCTGCCCTCTGTGTTCCAGCACCCTAATTGTCTGTTGTTTCTCTGATGAGAAAGTCTCATTAAAACCCACGATGTTACTTGTTCTAGAAACTAATGACACTCAGATCTAAATTTTCATCTCCTCTGCCACTGCTTTTCCCCCAATTCCTCTTTATCTAACCTCTGAAACACTGAGTTCTAGAATCAGTCTCTGCCTCCAGACATAAATTTTTTAAATTTTTTTTAATGTTTATTTATTTATTTTGAGAGATACAGAGTCAGCACAAGTGGGAGAGGGACAAAAAGAAAGGGAAACAGAATCCCAAGCAGGCTCCACATCATCAGCATGGAGCCTGGCATGAGGCTCAAACTTAAGAAACGGTGAGATCAGGACCTGAGCTGAAATCAAGAGTTAGACACTCAAGCAGGTGCCCCAAGATGTAAACTTTTCTAAATAGTCAACCACACTAATGGGTTCACTACAAGTGAATTATTTCATTCCTTAAATTCTTTTAATGGTTCTTCTAACTTCATAAGACACACAAGATCCTTTACCTCTGACCTCTGCCTAACTAACAGCTTACTGCCTTCCATCCCCCAGCCACCAGATCGTAGAATCCAATCATACTCAACTACTCCTATTCTGTCACATTCTGCCTAGATACTCTTTTCTTTCTTACTTGTTTGCTCATCAAAAACTCAGCTCAGTCTGCTATAGGACCCTTAACCATCACCACTGAAATCAAGTTATGGCCTTCAACTAGCACACTTCTATACCACCTTCAGGCTTATAAAGCATAGCCCTGGGATAGTTTGTCTACTGTCAATCTGCTGAATGCCCAGTTCAAGGAATACTCAACACAGTGATACCAAATTTAACTGAAACTGTTACACACCACCACCCATCAAAAATCTGGCTGATCATTTTGATGATTTTTTCAAATTTAGCTATGTACCAAAAACTTAGTATCCTCAGTGTAATCCTACATAGTTCTAAGGGTTAGCAGACTGCCAATCTGTGCCTCATGCTGATTCTCCTCTTCAACGTTCCCCCAGCAGAAAGTCCCATCAATTTTACCCAGATCCCCCTTGTAATAACAAGACCAGAGCAGAGATAAATTAAACATTTTGTAAGATGATGTTATAAGGACAAGATAAAAACTTTTCAAATGAAACTTCAAAACATCTTTAAAAAGCTGTTAAAATTCCTGTCCAAAATTAACTACCATAACCTTATAAATAGTTAAAAGAAATTTTGCTTAATTGACAAAATTAACAAATCTATCAAAGTAGTCAATATGAAATTTGTCATAAGAATCTCAATGATGCTAAAATGTTAGCAAAATGACAATGACTCTAAAAATGTTTTGGAAAAAATCAGCATAAACGGAGATTCTCCCAAATTAAATGCCAAATTCTGTTATTTCTATTAGAAGAATATATTCACATACATAGTCAAGAAAGATATATCTATGAATATATTCATAAGAATATATTTATAAAGAGACTCAGTCTCCCTAGGAAGCTTAGCTTAAAAAAAATCAGAGATCTTACAAAGCTGCTAAAAAGAATATATTCATATGAAGAATTTACTTTTTGATTGAAGGTGTTCTTAAAATATCCATAACAAAAATGTATCCATATTCGTTTACCATACTTAAGACAATACTCCTTTAAAAAGTCTTTGTTAAGTGTGTAAATGTGATAAAGTAGGCAAACTCTTCATTTAGCAAACTGATCCTTCAGTATATTGGCTCTTGGTGAATTAGCTATTCACTAACTGATCCTCTGGCAAACGGTCCCAGCACATTGACTTGCTTCTCTTCTGTATTCCTCTCAAATCAGTTTCATTGGTCTCTCACCCAGCCCCCCAGGACATGTATGTCTTACTCACTTGGTATCCCCAGCTCAGCACCATATGTTTCATCTTGTGAGGACTTAAAAATATTGACAAAAAAATGAATTAATAAATAATCTTTACCCTGCCTTAACCTCAATATATTTCTCCTGGCAGGCTAACTACCAGGGGAATCTGAATTTAAAAAGAGAAGTCCAGGGAGAAAACTCTTACACATTTTACTCTTTATATCCATGTTTATATGTATATAGTCTCATAAATAATTTGCTTATGAACTATTGCCTTAGTCCTAATAGCAAACTTTAAGAAATTATCCAAATATGGAATCTGAAATTTAATTATATTGTGCTGATTATTATTTGGGGAAAAAAGGGAAGCTTTATTGGATAATTGAAAATCCTTTTTTATGTAAGCTATTTTATTATACTTGGATTTGCGTTGTAGATTTATTATGAGACTTTTGCTGTACTTGGATTTGGCTTGTACATTTATTAATAACTTCCATTCACCAAAAAGATTTGGACAGAATGCCCCCTGCACATATAGTAAAAACTGTGCATTACCTACTATTTGTTCTGTCAACATCTATAAATGTTTACTCATATCCACCATATTGATTCATAGTTCATCATGAAGCCAAGACTGCCTCAACAGAGCTCAAACATACTGCTTTTCCAGAACACACCAAGGCTAGATCTGCACCAAACTTAGAAATCCAAATTCCTGGGGCACCTGGACGGCTCAGTTGTTTAAGTGTCCAACTCTTGATTTTGGCTCAGGTCATGATCTCACAGTTCATGGTTTTGAGCCCCACATCAGGCTCTGCACTGACAGTGTGGAATCTCCTTGGGTTTCTCTCTCGCTTCCTCTCTGCCCCACCCCCACTAATGTGCTTGCTCACTCTTTCACTCTCTCAAAAATAAACATTAAAAAAAATTGAAGAATTCCAAGTTCCTACTCTATACCTACTGTTGGGCATGCCACATGTTCAAAACTGAATTTTAGTCATGCTCCACACTCATTCTTCCTCCTGAGACTTGTACTTCATTAAATTCTACTGGCCTTCATTCCCTAATTTCTTCTCTGCCCACTTTCAGGTAGATTCATAGAGAATAAATGCAAAGGACCAAAGGGAGATGAAATACTAGCTCTGTTAGTACTGGCACAGTAGCTTTGAAAGTACAAGCTTTCCTAGTATGAAGCCTGAAACATAGCACTGAAGACAGCTTCGCATGAAAGAGCCTGCCTAACTAACCACTTAGTTTCAGGTTATGGGTACCGCCTTCCCCCACTGGGGCTTACTACCTGAAGATAGTAAATGCAAGGCACACTAGGCCTGAACAAAGACAAGTCCAAAAGGATTTTTTTTTAAACTGTGCCATACATGAATAATGACATTCAAACTCACCCAAAAGATAGACCTGGCCCCTGACTGTCATTATCTTGTCCATCTTACCAGTCAGAAAAGTCATTCCTCACCTGAGCTCAGACACTATGTTTGTGGGAAAGAGAATATATAATGTGCCATCAGCTTCTCTCTACTTAGCCAGGGCAGCAAAAATCCCTTCTTTGGGACTCTGAAGAGTAAGGACAGAAAAATCCTAGTCTTAACACCTTCTACCACATCTCCAGTGATCTAAGCCAAGTACTTGGGTCTAAATCTAATATACATCCTTTCTCTGACTTCCTCATCATCCTATCAATCACCAAACCCTAAAGTTTTACCTCCACATATTTCTCCATACATCCTTTTCTCTCCATCTATCCTACTTCAGTCCTATATCCAGGCCTCATCACCCTTTGCCAACACCACAGTAACAATCTGCTAATTCTTTCCGATTTGTTTTGTTCTATTTCTAATCTAATCTCCACACTGTAGCCAAAGTGATCATTCTGACACTCGATTCTAATTATGTCACTCTCTGAATCTTCCCATCAACTACAGGATAAAGACCAAGCTCTTTAGATTTACAAAACAATTTATGACCTAGTACCTTTCCAAACGCACCTGCCCCATTGTCCCTGTCCCACACTCATCCCAGTAATAGTAAAATGCTTATAGTTTTTGACAGTCACCTTGCAGTTGCAAATCTTTATCCCTTCCTTCATGTGATTCCTTCTGTTTGAAATACCCTAGAGTCTCTGTCTTACTTTGTTAACTCTGATTCAGTCTTGAAGATTCTGCTTAAAGCATTACCTCCTGGAAGCTTTCCCTAACCTTAATGCCTTATTGTTTCCTGTTCTGCTCCCTCAAGGCTGGGACCCTTCCCTTCTGTACTCACTCTGTGAGGCTCTCCATCATCTTAAATTCATTTCTCTTTGTTCATATTTATTTTCATGTCTTTCTTGGGCAAGGGCCATATCCCCAGGAACTAGAGATTACCAGCACTTGAGATCAATTTTTGGACTTAAACTGAAGTCCTTGTTCTTCCAAATTATTCATTCCTTAATTTATCCACAAATTCAATAATTTGCTGATTAATTTCATGAGTATGTCCCACTCCACCCATCCACTTTCTTGTGGCTGAGTAATAACCTTATTTCCCAAATATCTTTGGCCTTTGTGGAAACCAACCATTTTCCTTCTTTACAATTTCCACAGCATATGAAGAACATTTGTCACTAATTTCCAAACTGTGATTTGTTTTTAAATTACTCATTTGAATCACTTTTATATGCTTCTTGTTCTGGTGACATAACTGACTGATTATACTGCATCTTTCATGGATATGGACTGACATAAGTGATGTAGAGTGACAGCCTAATCCTCTGGACTGTGAGACTATTGCTTTCTCTTTGCTGGCTTCCCTCTGCAGGAAATACAAATCTCAAAGACAGCCATCAAAATTAAATAAATTTCGATAAATAACAGCCTACTAACATCACATTACTTTTGCAACAGGTCTTTTTTTTAAGTTTATTTATTTATTTTGAGAGAGAGAGAGAGAGAGAGAGAGAGAGAGAGAGAGAGTGAGAGTTTGCACACAAGCAGGGGAGGTGCAGAAAGAGAATGTCAAGCAGGCTTGGTGCCTTTGCCACAGAGCCTGATGCCGGGCTCAAACTCACAAACTGTGAGATCATGACCTGATTCAAAATCAAGAGTCAGATGCTTAACTGACTGAGCCACCCAGATGCCCCTAAAACAGATCTTTAAAGTCATTCAATTTCTCCCTACTATTGGCTTTAGCTACTAATGGGCATAGAATTTTTAATCATGTTAATAAAGAGTCAGGTTTAAAGAGCTTTGATATAAATCTTATATTTTCCAAAGGAAATCTCAGGAAACAAATGGAGAAACTAAGAAGGTGGGCAGTGGCCAGCCTCTGGAAGTCACAAGCAGAGCAGAGCAGCTAGTCTGGGGGCACTGGACTTGGCAGCTAGAGAATAATGAACGATATGAACTCTCAGAAATTCTGGTGATGATGATAATGAGCAGCCCACTGTGAGGGAAGGTAGAGGGGAGCCAAGAAGGACACGATCACAAAAATATGACTTCTATTTAGCTACAATTCTCCTACTGCAATGGGCCCACTCTTTAAGGAAAGAGTAAGATTTGTATAAACTACTTCATGAAGAGAACATTAAATAATAATAAGCTAATTGGTTAATTTCACATTCCAATAACTAAATTAATAAATACTCGACCCTAAAACCTTTTGGAATTATATTAAGTTCATACATGTTTTCACACTTTTCTACAGAGAATCAAAATATTTAACAACCAGCCCAGAATGAACTAGCCAACCAGAATGGATGCCAGCCATCAATATCAGTACAAGTAACAGGCATCTCTTCCCTCCCCTGCAAAGTTCCATTCTGGATTTTACTCTGGGTTTTTTTTTCCCCAAGCAACAAGAATGACTAGTGATAAAAATTTTTAAAGAAATTCTTAATTTATTTTTGTGTCTATTGGCTTTTTGCCTGGAGCTTAAAAAAAAAGCCATAAGAGTTTCCATTTTCAGCTTTTTATTTGTTTTCCCAAGCCCTAAAGGCCAACAACACCCCTACTTCTGGACCCCTGCAATCCAAAACCTGCTCCTCAGAATAGAAACTAAAGGAGGTCCTGAGCTGCCCCTTCCCCAGTCACCTGCTTTACAAACTCCTGCACTTCTCACATATCTCTCCAAGCAACAAGCACCCCAGCAATTTCTCCTTTTTTGTCTTCATTTTTATATCTTCTTTCAAATCCACTCTTCCACCCTTAAGCTTTCTACATTATTCATTTCCCTGCCATTCTGTCTTTTAGAAATTCTTTGGAAGATTGCAGCAATTTTAGGATACTTTAGTGCACCTGTCATGGAGCTGTAGCTCCCCACCCCATTTTCCAGGGGGAGCACTTGATAAACGTTTCGTGTCAGTCATTCTCCTGGATGATTTACTTATGTCATCTCATTCAACCATTACAATTCAGCTAAACATTATCCCCACTATGCAGGAAACTGGGAATTGGAAAGGAGGAGGAACTTGCCTTGATCACACAGGTGGTCAGCAGGGAAATCAGGTTTTGAACTCAGGAACCAGTTTGGTCCAATCTCATGACTCTTCTTACTCTATGTTTCTGCTGTAAAAAAAAAAACCTAATAAAAGTACCCAAAGTTATGGAGTCTGGCCATTGACTGACATTTTTCAAAACTCACTCAAGTGTTTACACCTATAAGAAAAAAGACTGGGTCACCATTTCACATTTTCATATTGCTTATAAATCTCAAGCCGACAGCGCCCTAAGCTACCCTAAGCTTGAAAAAAATGTTAACCAAAATAACTTCTGTCTATTACTACTGAAGGGAAATAAGGTATTAAGTTGATAGATTTCTGAGGTATACTGCCATTTATTTGAATTAATGCTCCATTAGGTATTCAGAGAGTATAAAACGATCAATAATGATCAGCTAGGAGGTTAAATGGTAAATCCAAAGCATTCTTTTTAAGAGTTGAAGGAAGCCCTTTTTTTCTTTGGATTTAAGAGGAGGAAAAAAGTACTTACAATCAGATATAGGCCCAAGGAAAAAAGGGGGACTTGTTTCTGCTCAAGGTTGGGGCGTGTGTGTGTTGGGAGACAGCGGTCACATGGTGAGATCTAACCGCATTCAGGTAGGTTAGAGGGCTCCTCTAAAAGCAGAGACTTACCCACTCTCTAGGAGTGTGCTGATTAACTGTGAACTTCATGTAAGACTGTATTATTTTCAACCTCAGAAATATTTACCAAAAAATCAGGGACCACGACCTCCTGGACAAAAGGAAAACTGTCACAGCACTGAAAGCAGGAGAGGACCGGGCCATTCTCCTGGGCCTGGCCATGATGGTCTGCTCCATCATGATGTACTTCCTGCTGGGAATCACGCTCCTGCGCTCATACATGCAGAGGTAATGCCATTGGGTGGTCGGGACACGGTCGTTCGTCTCCTCCTTCTCCTTCCTCTCCCATAGCTTATCAACCCTAAAATCCTCCTTCTCACCTCCTTTCCCAATAATAACTTTGAGCAGTGCCTGGAATGTAATATTTTTAATAATGCTATTGAATGATAATGATAAAAATAGTTCTATGTATACACTATCTAGTATGTGCAGGAACTTTCCATACGTGACTTGCTTAATGCTCATACATACATTATAAGGGAAGTATGATATGAATATGCTCCTAATAAGAATGGCAAAATTGAGGCTCAAGATAAATATAATTTGCCTGATATCACACAATTCTAGCATAAGGCAGAAGTAAGATTCAAACCCACATCCCACTAATTCCAAGGTCCCTATTCTTGCCTCTTCACACCTCTGTTCTCCACCATCATTCTTTTTCCAGCTCACACCCCTCTTCATCACCCCACATATCAGTGGTTCTCAACTGTACATTTAAACTTTCTGAAAAACTTTAAAAAATGCCAATGCTCAGCCCTGCCCCTATCCTCCCAGAAGGTCAGATTTAATAGCCTGTGGTGGGACCCAATCACCAACATCTTTCAAAGTTCCCTCTGGTAATCCTAATGTGCTGTCAAGGCTGAGAAATACTGCTATGCATCAACTTTTAACAGTAACAGATTTTGAGCCCCTTTCATTTTAATATTTGCCCTAGGTTTACTGAATAGATAGGGAGGCAATTAAATACTGAAACAGCAAGTCTATTCCCTCTGAGTAAGCCACATGATAAATCCCCACAGCCTCTCTAGCTAACTGCTGTCCACAAATTGGACACTTTGAGCAGAGGGGAGCCCACCATTGCTGTAAGTAACGGGGAAAGTCTCACAGTGGTTTGGCTCAAAGGAACGAGGCCCTTTCAAATGAAAAATTGAGATTTCAATCTGAAAGAGAATCAAACCATTTTGTGGCATTCATTTCTCCACCTAAATTAATACTTTCATTTTAGAAGCAAAATCTAGCTGAAATACAGTAATTTGCTAAAATTAAGGCATCATCTTTCCCATTTGTGACTGCTCTGCTCTGTGTCTCTGACGCCTTCAGCTGTGCTCCTTCTCAATGAAAGCGCTGATGCCTCAGGCCTGAGCGTTCACTGATTCCAAAACCGCTTTCAGATCTTCACATCTGCTTAGAACCATCTAAGACTTTCCCCGCCTTTTTGTATAAGCAAAATCCGACCATCCATGTCCTAGAAAAATACAATTTGCCACACCAGAGGGGGTCAGGGCTGGTAACCTGCCTCTGGCATAAAGCTGGACATGAAACGGGAAGGCCACACATGTCCAGCAAAAGGACAAAGTATTAATCTGTGAAGAAAGTGTGTTGTTTTCTGATCACAATGGTAATCAGCTTATACCCAGAGGCAAAAACTTTGATTGCTGGTGTGTCACTTCTTAATCACAAATGTTACCCTTGATCATAAAATTACATGTGTTTTAGAATGAACAACTGCCCAATAGGCAGCTGGAGGTTTATTTTTTCTTGTTTAATCTTCCTAACAGAGGTTCCCAGGGCACTGACATGAACCCATTCTCTCCGTGGAAGGGCCTCTCTTCCACTGTCTTCAAAGGAATGAGTCTGAGCCTTAGAGAAAGGCTGGGCTGGGCAGAGCCACCATTTCCATTACTTACTAGCTGTGCGCCCTTGCATGTTTCCTGATTTCTCTGACTCTCAGTGAACTCACCTTAAAGAAAAATTTAATATCCAACCTATAAAGTTTTGGAAATGTATATAAAACAACAATTAGGGTGAAGACAAGATGCGAGAAGTGATTGTTTCTAGTACAATGAAGGGTGGAGTTATCTTTTCTCCCTTATTAGAAAGACCATAAAAAGAAATATATCACTGACCTTGTATCTATCAAGTTAGACGTCAACCCCCCCCCCACCCCTCTGCCATCTTCCCTCCCCTCCTCCCTTACACCTTTGCTGCCTACAAACTGGGCAGACACCGCAGAGGAGAGGACTTGGGCGCGGTGCTACTACTGACAAGGTAGAACTACAGGGTGATTACAGGCTGTGATATCAAAGATGCCTTCTGCTTACCAGCAAATGTGATTTTTAAAAACAGTAAAGATCTAACTTAAATCAAGCATTGGATATTATAGTACATCTGATAGAAGTCACTGGAAGTTTTTGGGTGCCAGGCAGTTTATCCATGTTTATACTGTACTTTGCCTAAAGCTGCTCAGTTCAAAGTATAAACTCTAATAAATAGATTATATGATAGACTTGGCTTCTTCAGGTTAAGGAGTAAACAGATGACCCCCTCTGATGACTCCTTCCTCCCCTTCACGTCTGGGCCTGTGTTTACTCTCCCCTCTCTCTGTAGCGTGTGGACTGAGGAGTCTCAATGCACCTTGGTGAATGCGTCCATCACAGAAACATTTAACTGCTCCTTCAGCTGTGGTCCAGACTGCTGGAAACTCTCTCAGTACCCCTGCCTCCAGGTGTACGTTAACCTGACTTCCTCCGGTGAAAAGCTCCTTCTCTACCACACCGAAGAGACCATGAAAATCAATCAGAAGGTAGGAGCTTGACACACACACACACACACACACACACTACTTTTCGGTCACTCCCACAGAGCTCCTGCACTCAGCCCTCTGATGTCCCCCTACGCCAGCATTTCAAAGGAAAATACTCCTGGAAAGCAGGCCCTGCCTCATCCATTCACAGAACTGTTTGGCTCTTCCTGGGAGACATTTATTTTCCGTGTATGTTGTAGACAAATCATTCCCCCATTTTGTGATAGTGCAGATTTACCCTTTACTTTTATCTAGGAGTGTAAACGTTCTGTCCTTTATACACAAATCGACTGAGTGGTTCAAAGCAAACGTGCAGCTTAGTCCAAGTGGTACAAGCCAAACAAAAAATACAAACAAAAACAAAAATACAAAAACAAAAACAAAACAAAAAAGAGGTATTCAGCATATATACCTGAGAGCACTGGGGTAAAACTGCCTTTTGCTTTTCCATAGTCAGTATCACTTAGTCCTGGGGTCATAGGCATATAACTTAATTTCTCTGAGCCTCAGCTTCCTTTTTTCTAAAAGGGTAACAACAATGGCCATCTTGCAAAGTCATTTGGAGGATCAAAGCTGCGTATGTAAAGTGTGGAGTAGATCATGGTGTCTGGCAAAGGGGAGACCTTCATTCCATGGTCACTGTGTGTGTGTGTGTGTGTGTGTGTGTGTATGTGTGTGTGTGTGTTTCCCTCTTCATATGCACTTGGTTCAGAGAGGCTGAATTTTCCAGCACTGATATATTCAACTGCACGTGGTAGGTGCAAAACAAATGTGTATTGTGTGAAAGCTGTACAGAACACTTGAATTTCTAAGGTCCGAGATGATGAATAACTTGTCAGCAGAACCACCCTGCCATTATCAATGGTAAGTTAAATATACTGAGTTTAGGATTTATGGTAGTAATTTAGATATGCCAAGATGACCTGATGCCACTCTCCATAGGACAACTGGTCTCATTACCAGGATACAACCCTCATGAACCACACTCTTTCTGTAAAAACCTCACAATCCATTACAATGATCAGCACCTAAATGATACTGGTTATGTATATTGAAAAAATGCAGTAGTAATTTGGAAATTAGATGCTAGAACATAGGACCTGTTTTGTGTTATATGGATGCAAAGTAAGATAATTCACCTTGCATTTTGGCCACAATAATTTGAAAGAATCCTTGCAGCTCTCTCTGAGGACTGAACATAATGAATATTTCAGAGACCATCGTTTGAAAATGTCTGCTCTGATTTCCTTTCTTTCGTGGCAGCTACAAATAATACCAGTCCTAACCCTGTTCTGCAAATATATAAAGCGTGGCTCTTCCACAAGTGTTTATTTTTCAAGATCTTCCCTCAAGTCAGATCTTTAAATCAAAGCTGACCTATAATGGCGAATGCCTATAAAACTCTCAGATCTCTGTGGAACTGGAAATTGGCCAAAGTTGAAGATGCATCAAAAAGTAGGACAAATTTCCATTTCCTCGTTTTGACATTTTATCACTACAGCCCTGTGAATGCATTATTTAGGCTATAAACAGGGAGTAAACCTACCATAGAAGGTTTCAGTTAAAAATTTAGGACCAGTATCTGTCTGCTGTCACCATGATACTCGGGCATTGTTTGGTTTATTTGCCCCATTACCTTGTTTTTAACCGTGAATTATAATATACAGAGACATGCAAGAAATCAAAGAGTGCAGCTCAAGAAGTATTTATTACAGAGACCACCACGAGGGTAAAGAAATAAAACATTTCCTGAACCGCAAAAATACCCTTCATGCCCCCTCCCAATAATAGGCTCTGTCTCTTCCCAAAGGGAACAACCATCCTGACAAAATGGTAATTACTTTTTTTTACGTTGTAGTGTTGTCACCAAAGCCTATATCCTTAAACGTTATCTTTTAGTTTTGCCTAGTTTTTAATTTTTTTTATTTTTATTTTTTTTTGAATAGCTTATTGTCAAATTGGTTTCCATACAACACCTAGTGCTCTTCTCCACTAGTGCCCTCCTCCATCACCACCACCTATTTCCCCCCACTCCCCCTTCCCCTTCAACCCTCAATTCATTTTCAGCATTCAATAGTCTCTCAAGTTTTGCATCCCTCTCTCTCCCCAACTCTCTTTCCCTCTTCCCCTCCCCCTGGTCCTCCATTAGGTTTCTCCTGTTCTCCTGTTAGACCTATGAGTGCAAACATATGGCATCTGTCCTTCTCTGCCTGACTTATTTTGCTTAGCATGACACCCTCGAGGTCCATCCACTTTGCTACAAATGGCCAGATTTCATTCTTTCTCATTGCCATGTAATACTCCATTGTGTGTGTGTGTGTATATATATATACATATATATATATGTATATATGTATATATATATACCATATCTTCTTGATCCATTTATCGGGTGAGGGACATTTATTGCCTGGTTTTTAAACCTTATATAAATGGAATTACACAGAATATTTCCATTTGTGTCTGGCTTCTTTCACACAATACGTGTTGGTTAGAGCCATTTCACTTGGTGGCAGTTCATTCATTTTCATTACTGTATCATATCCCACTGTATGACCAGGCCTGTTTACCTTTCATTCTAGTACTGATGGACATTTTGAGTCCTGTGCAGTTTGGGGTTATAACAAATAATTCTGCCATGAATTATATGTCTTGTACACATCTCTTGGTGCACAAGCATACATATTTCTGTTAGGTATATAAACCTAGGAATAAAATATCTAGATCACGGGACACACATATCTGGAAGTTTAGTAGATAATACCAAATGGGTTTCCGCAGTGCCTGCCCAACTTACACTCCTACCAACCCTGAATATAAGAGAGATTTTGTTTCAGATCCTTACCGACACTTGCTATCATCTGTAATTTTAACTTTAGCTAATGTACTGATATTTCTTTGAGATTCTGATAATGTTGTCAAGTGCCTTTTCATTTATTTATTGGCCATTTGGATGTTCTCTTTTGTACAATATCTGTTGAAGTCCCTTGTCCATTTTTCTATCAGATTGTTTCTTCTTCATATTCATTGTAGGAATTCTTTATATCTAGATATGAATGTCTTTTGGTTATATGTGTTGTAAATATCTTCTCTCATTCTGTGGCCTTTTCACTCTCTTAATGATGTTTTTGAATGGAAGAACTTTCTAATTTCAATATAGATGAATTTTGCCAATCTGTTTTTGCTGTGGTGGTGGTGGTGGTGGTGGTTTTGGTGTTTAGGTTTGGGGAGGTTTTTGGAGTTTGTTTTGTTTTTCTGGTATTTTGTTATTCTGTTTAAAAGTCTTTACCTCTCCTGAGTTCATGAACTCACTCTCCTAAATTATCTTCTAGAAATGTCATTATTTCTCCTTTCACATTTAGAATATGATGTGCCCAGAATTGATTTTTATGCAAGAGTTTGCTTTCTTTCCACGGCTCCCACCCCACAAACACTGCCACATACCATCCCCCACCCCTTCCCTGGGCTTTCCCTAGACAGTATTTAAATTCAAGTTGATTAACATATAATATAGTATTGGTTTCAGGAGTAGAATTTAGTGATTCACTACTTACATGTAACACCAAGTACTCATCACAAGGGCCCTCCTTAATGCCCATCACCCATCTAGCCCCCCACACCCCCCACACACACACACCTTCCCTGCAGCCTGGGTTCTGGGTTTCTCTTTTCTCATGTGGACAGCCATTTGCCCAAGTCTACTTATGAAAAGACCACCTTTTCCTCACTGGATCATTCCCCCCCCCCTTTTTTTCTTGGATGTTATCTTGTGTATTACTATTCTTTTAGGATTTATCCTACAGATTACAACTTGTAATCTTGACTAAGACATTAAAACATCGTAACTCCTACTTACTATCTTCCCAATGTATATATTATTATAATTTTATTCTGTATACACTTTAAATCCATTCAGACATCATTGTTATTTTTGTAGATGGTAGATATTAATTTAGAGATGTTCTCATAATTTTCTATTTTTATGATCATACATTTCTTCCTTTATCTCTGTTCTTCCATCTGGGATCATTTTTCTACTTCATAAAGAATACTCTTTAGTATGTACTTAGTGCAGTATCTGCTCTAGAGAATTATCTCAGCTTTCATTTGTCTGAAAATATTTTTATTTCATTTTCATTCTTGAAGGATGCTTTCACTGAGCATAAAATCTGAAGTTGGCTGTTGTTTTGTTTCTGCACATCAGAAACATTCCATTGTCTTCTGGTAAGCTTTATTACTATTTAGAAATCAATTCTCAGTCTAATTGCTGCTTCTTTGAAGCTAATCTTGGTTTATTTTACAGATCATTTTAGTTGGTTTCCTATAGTTTAACTCTTAAGTGGCAGAGTGTGCATTTATTTTTCTTTAGCCTGCTTACTGCTTCCCAGGGCTTCTCTTGCTGTTCCTTGATGTTCTTCATCAATTTCAGAAAGTTCAGTCAGTATTTCATCAAATATTGTCTCTGCTTTGATTCGCTCCTGTTTCTCCTCTTGGCACTCCTACTGGTCATATGTTAAGCTTTTTCTTTGTATCCCCTGTGTATCCTACTCTCTCTCTTTTGTAGCTGTCCTCTCTTTAATCTCTCAGTGCTTCATTCTGGATACTGACCTATCTTCTAATTTGTAACTCATTCCTCAGTTTTGACAAATCTACTGATAAACCTACCCATTGACCTCTTAGTTCCTTGTATTGTATTTTTCATTTTTGGAATATCCATTTGAGTCTGTTTTACCATTTCTAATTTTCCAAGATCTCCTCATTCTTGTCTTTTAAATCCTTCAACATTAAAAGTAAAACTATAGTTATTTTGAAGTTCATCTTGATGACTTCAATATCCAGAGCTGTTAAAGTGCTATTTTCTTTTCTTCTCTTGTATGTTTTGATGTTTGTCTTGTAATATCTGGTTATTTATCAGGTATCATATTTGCAAAATTATTTATAAAAATAATTTTAAGTCTGGTATGATGTCAAAATGTCATCTTTTCCAAAATGTATTTCCATATGCTGCTGCCAGGTTCCTGAGTGTATGAGCCATACGTGATTCTGATTTCATAAACTGAGATATACAAGTCTGAACTGAAGTCCCTTTGAAGATCTACTTCAGGTTGTCATTATTCCTAGCATGTGGTCCCTTCAGGGTCCCAACACAGTGAATGGGCGGTCATCGGGACCCCTACCTGATAGGTCTTCAATGATGGGTCCTACCCCTAGCTCTGCAGGGCTGTTCAAGATGCTGTTCAGCTCTCTAGGCTTGCAGTCCCCTTCTAGAATCAGAATATACTCCCGAAGAAAAGCTGCTCACCTTCCTGGCCCCACAGCTCTTCACACTCTGAACAGCTGTCCTCTGCCTTTAATCAGAAGTGTATATATTGGGGCACCTGGGTTAAGTCAGTTGATTAAGCATCTGACTTTGACTCAGGTCATGATGTCACAGTTTGTAAGTTCAAGCCCCACATCGGGCTCTGTGCTAACACTTCAGAGCCTGGAGCCAGCTTCAGATTCTGTGTCTCCCTCTCTCTCTGTTCCCACCCCACTCACATTCTGTCTCTGTCCCACACTCAAATTAATAAGCATTTTAAAAAGTATACATATTGAATAATTGTTACCTCCGTATCAGAAGGTCATTAAAGGACAATCTTCATGCAACATGGGGAATATTCAGGATATTTTTATGGAAAACATAAAAAATATTCTCCCCCAACTTCACAGTCTTCCCCAGAGTTACCAAGAAATGGAAATCATTTTACTGAGATACATAAGGCACCACTGACCATGTTTGATCTGAGAAAACAGGAGGCAAAAGGGTATCAGTCAAGCTGTCTGTACCTTTGTAAAAAATATCCAAAAGAATTTTATTTTTAAATTTTCAATCTCTCAAATGTCTTTTTTTTTTTAGCCTTTAAACCCAGTGCCCAGCCTCTTGTCAATATTACAGTTGGAGCTGCTTAAGCTGATAAGCTGGCATACTCTCATAGAGCAACTGGCTGACTGTCCTGTTTGCTGCGAGTGGGTTCAAGGGTCCCTGCCTCTCAAGGCCATGAGGCCATCAGAGGAATCATAAACAGTGGCTGACGATTAATTCACTATGGTTGTTAAATTCCTTAATGCCAATCTCCTTTGGTAGTTTAAAATCTATTCTGTCCATCAGGGATTTTCAAAACATGACTCTGTGGTTTGAGGGTGGATGTTAAATGAAATTTGGTATAAAATAACAAAATGTATTCATTAAAGGGGTTCTGAACTCAGCGCCAGTGCTGTGTGGGGTGGAAAGAGAGGGTGTTTCCCACACCATCAAGTAATTCTCCAAAACCAGCTGAGTGTCTTACACTTCAACTCAAATCTGACACGTCTACCCAGAGATAGCATTAGAGTCATTACATGAAGAGCCTAGTTCCAGAAGACTGCCCCCATCTCAGGTTCAGATGCCAGTCACAAGCCCAAGTTGTCGGAGATTCTAGCGACCCCTTCCTTAAGCTTAGTTAATTTGCTATAGTAGCTCACAGACTCAGAGACACCCATTTTGCTTATTAGATTTCCAGGTTATTTTCAAATGATAGAATTCAGGAACATCCAGATGCAAGAGACATATAGGGCAAAGTATGGGAAAGGGCACAGAGCCCTCTCCAAACATGCCGTTCTCCCCAAATCTCCATGTGTTCACCAACCTGGAACCTCTCCTAACCCTGTCCTTTGGGAATTTATGGAGGTTTTTTATCTAGGTATGATTGATTAAAACATCAGCCATTGGCAATTGATTCTCCAGCCCTTCTCCTAGGAGGTCATGGGGGGTAAGACTGAATGTTCTAACCCTCTCATCACATAGGTGGGTCTTCTGGAAGACAGCCTCCATCCCTAAAAATGGTCCCGAAGTCACCTTATTAATCTAACAAATGACACCTTTATAGCTCTTATCACTTAGGAAATTCCAAGTGTTTTAGGAGCTCTGTTCCAGAAAAAGGGACAAAGAATATGCATTTCTTATTATAAATCACAGTATCACCTCCATTCTTTGGTTATGTGGGACAGTACCATCTTGTATTTTATGTATAACTGTCATGGGGAAGACAGCTAGTATGGATATAGAATAAGTTCTAGAAACTAGCCAATTATTTGCAACTCCACACTCACCATTGTCCCTCACTTTGTAACCTATTTTGAAGCCTTCTGAGTTTATGAAATGCAGAGAATATGCATATCTAGACCGGGGTTTCTCAACCCTGGCACTATTCTACTTGGTGGGGGGGGTAGCGAGGGGGAGAACAATTCTTCATTGTTCTGTGAGAGTGGCTTCTGTCCTGCCCAATGTAGGATACTCAGCCTCTGCCCCCTAGATGTCTAGCATCCTCCTCCCTCCAATTGTGACAACTAAAAACAGTGGCAGAACCAGATTTTATGTAGCTTTGAGTTTGGATGCTATAAGATCCCAATATCCTAAGCAAGACTTAAGTCCTCTGCATTGCATTGAGAGGGTGAGGGTAAAGGGGAAGAAACAAAAGTGAAGTTGAAAAATCTAAATAGAAAATAATAGGATCCGATATTTGTCAAATGTCTGCCATGTACAGTGTCTCCAGCACTATGCTAAGAACTTCATAAAAATCATCTCATTTAACCCCAACGAACACCATATTCTAAAATAATAGTCAAATTTTATCAAGATTTTACAATGTTCCAGGCACTGTATCATATTAAATATATTACATGTACTCGCTTATTTAATTACAGTGGCAACCCCACATTTTAGGTACCACTATTATCTTCACTTTTTGCCATCATGGAACTGAGCTCAGAAAATGAAATAATTTTCCTAAAGTCACACATTCACTAATTAGGTCTGAATAAAAATCCAAGTCTCTTCATCTCATCCTGCTGTTAAAGAAGAAAACATGAGAGTGTCCTCCTGAGAGGATGAAAACTCTAATTCTACGGAGTATTTGTCCTCTGGTGGCATGGTTTAGTGCACAGGTGAGAATCCATGCTGTCCCATCATATCCCAAGAGCTGCTTAGGATCAAAAGGCCATTGCACACAGAATAGAATTACCTGTGATCCATGGGGAAGGCCAGAGCTGTTTACTTGGCACCAGTTTCACAGAATAGAGACTAAACGGAAAGAAGTACACTCTGAAAGGGGGCAGAAGACATGCTCGGAAATGTGACATACAAAATCCCCATAATTAGCACTTTGAATTGAAGGATGTGTATGAGACTTTTGCTGAAGCTACCTATGGACCAGAGATTCAGATGCTTTTATGGATTGACAAAGTTTAGTCACTTCTCACCAAAACTGAATTCTGGGACAGCCCAGGGCACCCTTGTGCAGAAATGAAAGGAAGAGTGTGCCCAAAAGGAGCCTGAAGTAAGCATCAAGAAGAAAAGCTTGGAGATGAAATCTACTCCTTTCCAATTGCTGAGAACGAGGATCATGGCAAAGGGTAAGGACAGACGAGGTGTCTGACTTACTCTAGGCCTAACTAGATACACTGTGAACTGGGAAGGGGGGTGCCTCCATGCTTTAGCCATCTGGGTATTGACTAATCTCAAGGCTCCAGATGGCTTGTATCTAGTTACTAGACTCCCGAGGTCCTTTTAACTTCTCTACTCCAAATCAGGCAGAAATGCTACAACAATGTGGCAGCTCTGGGAAACACAGGAGGGGAACACTTCTTTCCAGAGGGACCTGTGTCTCGATACTGAGAGAATCATTAGTGCACAGCAGAGCATGAATGCTATTTTCCTTTCTCCCCCCCAAACAACTCAAACAGTCCCGCTTGTCAAGATCAAGCCGACCATAGATTTTGTGGGATTTTTTGGGATTCACTTTTTTAAGAAGCCATGATAAGTAACAAGAAGTCTCAAAAGGGAAAGAAAACAACATCCCAACTGACTCTCTCTCATCTTTTCTGTCCATCACTTATATCCAAAATACTTGAAAGTTTGATATATGCTTGTGGACAGCAGTAACCCAAGACTTTCGGCTGATGATCTCTACATTCTCTTAACCCAGAATTCTCCAGCACACATTCTCCAGCACAGAACACAAACCCTGGCACATCACACAGTGGACCAGCTTCATCACCACATGCAGGAAATTTGTTGTTTGAGGACACGAGAAACACTTCCATGTGACTTTAGAACCAAGAATATCTATGTTTCACATGAGCATCTTTATGTTTTTATCTCATGGCCATGGGGGCTTATGATGTCCTGGCTACTAACAGGTTCTGAGAGCAAATTCGTGGCCCCATCTGTGAAGGATATATCTTTACTCAAAGCCTCATTAGCTTCATTCCTGGTCCCACTGTATCATCCCATCCTTGTTTTATCATCTCTTCCTGTTTCTTTCTAATGATCTGTCTTATATTATTTATGTTTTCTTAATGTTTATTTTTTTTAATATTTCATTTATTTTTTCTTTTTGAGAGAGGGAGAGCATGAGCAGGGGAGGGTCAGAGAGAGAGGGAGACACAGAATCTGAAGACAGGCTCCAGGCTCTGAGCTAGCTGTCAGCACAGAGCCTGATGCAGGGCTCAAATCCATGAACCATGAGATCATGACCTGAGCCAAAGTCAGATGCTTAACTGACTGAGCCACCCAGGCATTCCAATGTTTATTTATTTTTGAGAGAGAGAGAGAAAGAACGAGTGGTAGAGGGGCAGAGAGAGGAAGACACAGAATCTGTTTGCGAACCAGGTTCCAGGCTCTGAGCTATTAGCACAAAGCCCAATGCAGGGCTCAAACTCAACGAACCACAAGATCATGACCTAAGCCAAAGTCGAATGCTCAACTGACTGAGCCACCCAGGCACCCCTATTATTTATGTTTTTGATGCCTGTGTCTAGCACAGCTATCAAGCACATGAGCGACACTCAACACTGATTGGATTTCATTAAACTTCTAACTCCTCTCTGAAATAAAACCTTTCTCTTCTTATAAAAGACCAATGAAGAACAAACCTTTCCCTTGAAGTGGTCCAGAGAATTGATAGCCTCTTTCCTACCATTATTTTTAAAAAGGCTGGCCAGTGAGGTTACTCTGCCAAACCACCCCCTTCCCACTTTCCCCCCACTTCTCCCCACAACTTTCATGTTTAGGTGAAGGCCTGTCACTGTACCTCATACATGCTAGCAAAGGATGTCTAAGCAAAGCCCAATAGGTAGTTTCTCAAAACTTCTGTCCATCATCAGAATAAAAATAACTCCAGTGATGTAAAAGATTCTGGAAGTGAGGTTAAGAAACAAAAAAAATCAGTCACTTCTCAAAGAATTGTAGAAATATGAAATTCTGGATCTTCATCACCATGTAAGAGCACAAGAGAAGTCTCCAGGACCCAGGTTCTTCAGGTAGGAGAGGAAAGGTCATACCCAGGAGCCTGCTCAATGGTTTTAATACTAAAGAGAATTTAAGGGATTTGGGAAAGCAGTTTGTTAACAAAATTCAGGATTGAGAAAAGGTATGTGAGACTATATCTTCCACTGAATGAGCACCTCAGAGGTTTGCCAGGTTTATATATTCATATGTTAAAGCACAAAAGAAAGAATGACTCAAGGCCATGGTAAAATATATATATATACACAAATATATATGTATATATAAAAACATATTTTAATTGGTACTTAAGTGTCTTGTGTATATAAAATTATTACTCACATGTTCCTTTATGTTATAGATCATGCAGAGTCTAAAAGTTAAATCTTTCCTATCCCACACCTCCCACTAAAACAAGAATGATCTAAAATGATGGGATTTTTATCTTTTCAATCTACATTATATTTTCCAAACAAACATAGGTCACTTAGTAAAGTTTCCATGTGCTGAAATGCATTCTGTGTATCTTAAACCAATCACAGAAAATGATCCTTCAAGCATGTGATAAAATCATAAGGTCATTAAACCTTCACCCCAAATTCATACCAGCCTAAGGAATGTACACATGGATATAGTTTGAGCCCTAGAAACAGAAACCTGGAATCCTAGCATAGATTCAGCGTAATGTCAAATCTCCTGGGACACAAAAGCAAGAAAAGCCATCGAACAGCACTGCCCCTGTGAAAACCACGTAACTAATAATTTAACCCTCCTTAGAAGTTTCATAGTTTAGTATGTGGCACTTGGTCAAAGACTTTAGAAGATCATGTGGACAATGTGATATTTCCAGATGTATATAAATGAAAATTTATTGAGGCTTTAGGCATATTCGTCCTTTACTCTTCACATAAAACCTGCCTGGAAGGCTCTGTTAAGCCCTTTGTACAGGTAAAGAATTGATTCTGAGGAGCCAAGTAAATTGCCTATAGATACATAGTAACCAGGTCTCCTGAACACAACTTGGGTTCATTACACTAACTCATGCATTGGTTATGACAAAAGGAGGATCCATCAATAATAAAAGTAAATGAGTGATTGACATGTGGCAGAGTGAGTCTGATCTATATAGAATATGCCTTATCTAGCCATTCCAGAATACATACTTGAGACCCTGATGGTTTGAAACGTTAATAAGGAGTATTAAACCTGTACTAGATCCTTGCTAGACAGTCTCAAAAGTACTTTATATCAGGACGCCTGGGTGGTTCTGTAGGTTAAGCATCTGAATCTTAATTTCACCCCAGGTCATGATCTCATGATTGTGGGATCAAGCCTTGCTTCTGGCTCTGCACTGACAGCAAGGAGTCTACTTGGGATTCTCTCTCTCCCTCTCCCTGTGCCCCCCCCCCACCTTGCTTATTCTCTCTCTCTCAAATTAAAAAAAAAATTTTTTTAATACTTTACATCTCATTCTACTTGAACAAATCTTACCTAGTGACAAATTATTGTCAGTTGACTGACATTGTTTCTTCAAAAATAATTTTTTTAAACCAGATCAATTCACAAGAGCATAAGAAAAGAAAAACTCCATTTTTAATGGAGTGCCATTTTTATTGAGATCATTTCAATAACTTAGTACTGGTAACCACTGAAACTACTACTATAAACTGTCTTGGCACAAAAATATACAGAAGCCTGATGCATTTATAATCTAAACTGACTCTGTTTGAATTCAGCCACAAACGGCTTGTCTGGGATGTCATTAACCCTTTGCCTCAGAAAACATTTTTTAAAACTATAAAAACATGAGGCAGTTTTGAAGAAGAAAAAAATAACAAAAGTACATATCTCCATCCTGCCTTAAACTCTTTTGATCCAAAAGGCATCCAACTGATAGAAAAATTTATTTCATGCAGTCATAGGCTAATTTTGTACTAAGTTGTAACTCACTGAGAAATTCTGCCTTTTTGGAGATATTTTCAGACCCTTAATGTTGCTCTAGTGCCAGGTCTCTGCTGTACTCATATTTATGAGTGTACTCACATTTATTCTTAGCTGATTACACTGGAAGGTGTCAACCAGCCCTCCTATGAGAACATTAAGCCTGGTTTATGATAAATACCTACATACTCAATCTTCATTCTTAACTAAGTAAGAATCTTCATGCTGTTATGGTCAAAGAATCCAATGATTACAGCACTGTAAACAAAGTAAGGGAAAAGAGTAATCTAAACATACTTCATTAGCAAAACTCATTCCATTTCTTTTATATCTCTTTTCCTATGAAATTTACAGGTCTAAACTGTTCTGGAACTCCAGGATCCTACCCTCAAAGCTCCCATCAATGTAGCTCAAAATTCAACAATACCTCACCTCTTTTCATGTCTCCACACACAGCTGTGTGAGTTGTGCGCTGCACACCCTTTGGGGTACCAGTCACATTGTAAAAAGTCATAGATGTGAATATTTGTAAGCACAACTTATAAATTGGTAATAGCAGTAAAATATATGAGGCTTTTCCATAAAATAAGTGTATTATGACAATTTTTTCAACTGAAAAATAATAGTATTCTAAAGAAGGGGCACAGCTGTCTAATTTACACCAAAACATTGTATAGGTTGGCAGTGATCTTGTCACAAACCAATTCAATTCAGAAACATCAGTTAAATTAATCATTTCATAATGTGTATAACAATGGGTAGAGATTTTTTTTTTTCCTGTTTAAAGGCAATTATGCTAAAGAGAGGAAAGATTTAGCTGAGGACTCACACATCTCCCTGGAAAGTGACTTAAATCACTGTTAGGGTAGCCAGTGACCCAGGTGGCAAAGAATTGCACAGAATGGAGTAACAAGCAAGACAGAGTTTATTCACTTTTTAAGGGAGGAGAGAGATATAACAAGAAAGATAAGATCAAAGGAAATATAGTATAAATTTTCAGATGAGCGCTGCTTGAAGAGTAAACCCATTTGGTTCTGTTGTATCAGCCCCCTACTTCAGCTAGGCTGGGCCTTATAAGGGGTTTTGAAGGATGCGGAAGGGTTGCAGCTATGCCCATGGGGGGGGTGGGCAGGGGTCAACTCTTGGCCAGTAGAGCAGGAGGAGGCAGGTTTCTCAAGGGGCTCTGACTGTGGTCAGGCTAGAGAATATGTTTTGTAGTTGGGATTGTTTTCTAAAAATGTAGGGCCCCAAGTGAAGACACCTGTGAGTTTTGCCTGCAAGAAGGGTAGCGGGGGTGGGATGGCAGGAGGCAGTTTGAATAGATTTCTTTCAATCATTTTTTTCCTAACTTTTCAAAAAATCAGTTTTGTCACTGCCCAATGACAGACCAAGGAAAAGGGGTCACAGAGATTTATTTCATCTCCACGAAGACTGCTTTTTAAATTGGGGAAAATGTGTTCCAAAGTACATACCATAAATAATAAAAACTCAAAGTGCTTTAATTCCATCTGTATGTAGAGAAATGAGGAAGAGAAAGGACATGAAGAAGGAACAGAGGGGAAAACATAAAGTAAGGTGAGGAGTCAGGGCAAGGCTGGGAAGGAAAAGAGACACAAAGAAAAAAATCTAAGGACATAAGTATGTAGAAGGAAAGGAGATATATAGATATATAGAAGATATATAGATATATAGAAGAGATATAACAAGAAAGATAAGAGAGGGGAAAGATCATAGGAAATATAGTATAAAATTTCAGATGAGCACTGCTTCAAGAGTAAACTCATTTGGTTCTGTTGTATTTTTCCCTGGTTTATGGAAAAAGTTACTTTGTCATGCCATCAGGCTCACTGAGCATGAACAATTCATCTCAGCTCTTTAACTAGTCAATATCTCTACCCTTTCCAAGATTCTTCTTCAGCAACTCACCAGAGGTATAGCCATTTCCTTGACTACTATAGCAAGTTGACCAAGGTGACTTGGCTGAATAAAGTAAGCCAAGCCAAAAAGAGAAGAATAAACTACTTACTCTGAGAGAACTGGCAGCTTTTGATATTACATGGACAGCCATGGATAGACAAAAGACAGAAACTGACATTCTGATTCCACAAAAAAGTGTGTTCAGTAGGGAATAATTAAGACTCATCATGCTATGGTAAAAAGAATCCATTGGAGTCATCCAATTCTAATCAATAATCAAACTACATATGGGTGAACTATTTAGGATGAACTACTTAGGTCCATCTGAATCAGGTACCTAAAAACATTGTTTTCCTTACTGTGTGAGGTCTTAGGGCTTCTGGAGGCACTGGTTTGAATGTGAAAAGAATAATTATCATAGTCATTTCACAGATCATTAAGGTGACCTCAAGATCCCACCCCATCCCCTCCTAGTATATATACACAGAGAAAGTATCTTCTGGTGACAGTTATCTCATTTTCCACAGTGCTCCTATATACCTAAATGTGGGAAAAATTTTGAAGAATCCATGTCCCTGGTGAATGTTGTCATGGAAAACTTCAGGAAGTATCAACACTTCTCCTGCTATTCTGACCCAGAAGGAAACCAGAAGAGCGTCATCCTAACCAAACTCTACAGTTCCAACGTGCTGTTCCATTCACTGTTCTGGCCAACGTGTATGATGGCTGGGGGCGTGGTGATCGTGGCCATGGTGAAACTCACACAGTACCTCTCCCTGCTCTGTGAGAGGATCCAACGGATCAATAGATAAAAGCAAAGGGGATGAGATCATTTTCTTTAAAGCTCAAATACTGTTTTCTTTCATTCTTCACCAAAGAACCTTAAGTTTGTAATGTGCAGTCTGTTATGAGTTCCTTAATATATTCTTATACGTAGAGCAATAATGCAAAAGCTGTTCTATATGCAAACATGATGTCTTTATTATTCAAGAGAAGAAATAACTGTTTCGTGTTGGTTGGTTGTTTTCATAATCTTGTTTTGATGCTGGAACTAGTACTTCCTTCTCTAGTTCCGCCAAAACAGGGCTCAGCTATTCATTTGCCAAGTTTTGTGGAGGAATGTAGACAATATCAATGTGATACGGTCTGTGTTCTCAACTGTCAGATCTCTTGAAGACATTTCTGCAATATTTTTCATCATCCATTGTTTACTAAAGCTGCAGCCAAAAAATGTTCTTTCTTTTCTTACTCAAAACTGAGCCCTGTAGCAAGTGAAGGGACCAGATTTCCTAACTAAAGGATATGAAGCATTTTCCTTATATTTCTACCATATCACTGTAAAGAAGGGCAGAAACCCAGACAGTTATTTCTCTTTTATTATTTTCTATTCATAACTGTAGATTTTTTAACTGATTTCCAAAAATAAGCTGTTTTCATCAACTGATTCTGTAATCTCTTCCTGTGATTTAAATAGAAAATGAACAGAGCCCTTTTCCATTTAAGACCCTGCTACTGTGTGAGGAGATAGCACTTACAAAGAGTTTCATTACATGTGAATTGACTGAATGTTGAGTAGGTGCCCCACTGCAATCCAGCAAAGTCTATGTCACTAAGGTATTTATGTGAAAATCTTTATTCTATTTCAATTCAACTGTTAGATGGTAAAATTAAGATCCTAATTGCTGGGCAAGAGTGGTGGACTGATTTCAGTGGGTAAATCTATTGTGGCAAATTAACATATTGGAATGTTACTCTTTGGAAATTTATGTTTAACTTAACGAGTGTGTAGTCTCTCTTTCTGACAAGTGTTCCCCATTGGGATTTTAAAACTATGTACACAGAATATTTGTCTCCTCTACATGTTTTATTTTTCTATTTACAGTTCTCTTATTTTTTGCTAGATTTTATACACAGAGTAGACTTTTTTCCTAACACACACTTAAAATGAATAGCAGCTCTAAAGGAAGACTTTGTTCACAATGCCATTTACTTATTGTGTTGAGGGAGGTGGGGTGGAATGAGGGATTGATTTTAAACAAAAATGTTCCATCTTTTATTTAACATCAATATCAAAAGGGAAAGACAAACATCTATCTTTCTCATCTATATTTAAGTACCCTTTTGTAATGTAGTATCAAAGTTTTCTAGAAATTGGGAAATTTTACAAAACATATTTGTCGAATGAATAGTGAAACTAATCTGATGAAGTGGAAAATATCCTGTAATACTGTAATTCATAGTTTGACTTTCCATAAGCACATAAATCCTTAGGGTATAATCAGAACTTCAAATGTGTAATTAAAATTTTTAAAAAAAATCCATGATATCAGTAAGATTTGAACACCTCTTGCATTCTGTGCTAAGCTGACAGGCCCATGGTGGTCCAAAAACCTATGATTCACTACATTTAAGGTCTTTAAAGAGATTATAAAGAAATTTCCTTTAACATCCAAATGCATGCCACCTTTAAGCAATATTATGAATATTTGGAAAATATGATGAAAAAATCAATTCCTATCTACTTTAAAAATGTAATTCTAAAAATGATAGAAAAATCATTGTGACTATGGAGCTGAAAATTTATAATCTTCAGTGTTCCTTGAACTTCCCTTCAAGTAACCCAAAGACGACCTTTTTTTGGACTTGTTATTAAAAATTCCCAACTAATGTTTCAGATAAGAATGAAGAAATCTCAGAATAATGACACCAAAAAGAAGTTAACTAGTACCCTCCTAAATTCCAATAAAGCAACAGTCCCTTCAAGTAATTTAAATGTATACACAATTAAATGTTCACTATTAAAGGAGAATGAACTGGGATTAATAATAATGTTTTAAATGCTTTGCATGGGTTAACTAATTTAATCTTTATTACAACCCTATTGAAGGGAGCATTATTACTTTCCCATTCTATAGAGGAGAATGTTGAGGCTTAGAGATGTTAAGTAACTTCCCCAAGGTTACACAGATACTAAGATGGCAGAAAGCTGAGAAAATACCCAGCCTGTAGCTTCTCCATTTTAGTAACCATTTCCATGGCTTTGGGGCATTTTTGATAACACTGAGGAATGCTAAAGTTTGGAAAGGATTTTAAGTGTAAAAGGTAAAGAAAACCACTAAGCTAGAAGTCAAAGATGTCAAAGACATGTGGACTAGGTGACTTCAGTCTTCTCAATTAGTCTCTTGACTTCTTTAATTGTAAGATCAGAATGTGAGACCAGCTGACTGCTGAGTCCCCTTTTAACATTAACATTTCATCCTAGGTGTATGGAAGGAAGAATGAATACCATTCTCCATCCTTCATAGCACAAATCTGATCCTCAAATAGAATCTACATGCATTTGTCCATAGATTAAAAACAGCCCCCCTGCTAATATTCCCCATAAGCCACATGCCCCAGCTTTAGGGCCCAAAATTTTATTTATCCTTCCAGAAGCAGAGCTCTGAGTCTCCACATTACTCAACAAAGATGATATCTTTCACAGAATATCTATGCTCCCAAATCGCTTTCATCAGCCAATTGGCATATCCTGTCTAAAATTTAATTGATTTCAAATTCCCTGAGTTGCAATTATATTAAAACCCAGAAAATGGTAAATACACCAATGATTGCATTGCAAATAGCCATAATAAAAAAAATATGATTCTATAGAAAGCCCGTGATGAAGTGCTGACTGATCGTAATGCTGGTGTAGGCAATCATAAAATACTTCTTACATAGGCCACGTGACATTTAGGGTTCCAGCACACTACTCTCTCAACACTGCTGTAAATAACCAAAAAACAAAACAAAACAAAAACTAGACTATGCATGACATTTATATAACAAATATTATTTTCAATATGTCAAGCCATAAACATCACATTTCAGTGGGTAAAACATCTCGACACTATAATCATTCCATTGACATTAACAGAGAGATCTGTTAGGACAGCAAAATAATATGAGCCATTGATGAAAGTGAGTTAATACCATCATTTTAAAGCGACAATTTGTCATTCACAAGCACAGTTAAATTTCTTCCCCTCCCCTGCCAAAATACTGAAGCAAACAATGCTCCAGCAAGTAAGGGAAATTTTGTCCTAAGGAGGAAAAAGGAGGTGATTAAAGGTTGGCCATTGTTCCTCCTCTTTCCAACTTCTACTTTTTTCCCTTCCCATATGTAAAACATTCAGTAAGAACAATCTTACAGTTCTGTGGTAACTACTCCAATGTATGTACCATGGGAGAAGTTTGACTCAAGAAGCAAGGTCTCGGGACCCTTCTGAAGAACATGTCAGGGTGAGGTGCACAAGAGAACTGAGCAGATGACATTTTAGGCGAATATGTTCCACCCTTCCATAATGGCAGCGACTGTAGGGAATAATACAAAGTATACAACACTGCCTTCTCTTCTAAGAATGAGTTTGCAATCAACCAGAAGGGCTCAAGGCAACATATATGGGGGAAAAAAAAAAGAGAGAGAGAGAGAGATAGAGAGAGAGAGAGAGAGAAAGAACAGTTAGGTCTCTAATCCACATCCATGAGCATAATATCTACAGAGGGTTCAAATGATGCTGACCTGGGATGTATATATAAAATGCCTAGCCCTGTATATAGTATATAATAGATGCTTACCAGGTGGTAATTATTACTATTAATAGCAAAATGTAGAAGTAGAATTAATAGTATTAATCATATAACCACTAGTAGTACATAGTCTCTTAGAGCTAGAATAGCTCAAAAATGTCATTTTGCCCAGAACTCATAGCAATGCATAAATCCCTTCTACAGCATCCTTAGTGGGATCATCTAGTGATAGGAAGTTGTTACTTGAATCCTGCCAGCAGTGGGATAGCTTACCAATTAAGACAATGCTGCAAAGTTTTCCTGATATCAGTTTGAAATCTGCCTCCCTATAATATCTACCCACTAAATTTACACAAAATCAGATCAGTACTCCTGTGTCACCCACTTATCCTATTAGTGCTATTTTTTTTTTTAAATAGAGGAGGAAATGGGGAAAGAGTGATTTTCATTTGTTTAGAATATAAAACCATGGAAAATCACACATTCATCCAGGATTATGACATAAATGACATCAACATTAAAAGGTTAATAATATAACTATTAGGACCTACACATTCATAAATGAACTGAACTGATGAGCTAGCTCAACCCTCTGATGCCCATGTGGATTTTAATCCTGCACCGCCTCTCAAGTAACTTCACTATCTGACATTCTACATTATGTTCTTATTCAACTCTGTGACACCAGACGAAGTTATCTAAGTAACCGGATTACGTAGGAGCATAGATATGTTCCTGACGAGATGCTGCTATAATTATGCCATGGGTTCGCCTTGGCTAAGGTACCATTCTCCAGTGCAAGGCCAAGGAACTGGAAGGAAATGTCAGTCTGTGAACTCCAGCAGTGACTTTATGAATTAAGTGCTTCATTTAGGTAGGAAGAGAAGTTGTTCTCTCAATATAATCACCTAATTAGGGCTTCCAGACTGTTCTTTAGCCAGCTTCTTCCAAAACAAATGTAATCCCCAAGCCCTTGTAAGTTGCAATGTGACTTGTTACCAACATAGTGTGATATCAGGACATGGAGAAGGCTCAAGGTCATCTACACAATTTCACCCCCTATTAGCACTGTTAGCAGTACCAAAAATTGCTTTGGGTAGAAATCACAACTTCCCTTCATAAAAATCTCTCTCTGTGTCTCTGTCTCTGTCTCTCTGTCTCTCTTTCTCTGTTTCTTTCTCTCTCTCTCTCTCTCTCTTTCTTTCTCCCATCTCTGTTTTTTCTGTTGGTTGTGTTTTTAATCTTTATACACCAGCAAAGATGGCCCCATGGTGACAAAATTCATCATGTCTATAACTGCAGGAGGAGACTAAGCCAGAACTCTGGTCAGTCCCCCAAAATGCCAGCTCTCTGTATATCACTTGTTCGCTACTGGGCCCACTGGGTCATGATGGAGTAGCCCCACTGGGTGGGGTCAGGTAACTCCCCGGAGGAAAATGGGCATGTGGAAGAAGAGAAGAAGGGGTGCCGGGCAAGCCAGAACAACAGGTGTCCACTAACAGCGACCTGGACCAAGTGCTTCTACCGACAGACATTTCGGGTGAAGGAGAAAGAGCACTGCAGACATGAGAAAACCTCATGGGACTAGAGTAAAAGAGAGAAAGAACTAGTACTCAGAATTTACTTTGCAATTTTTCTATCACTCCCCTCAGTTATTAATAAAATTTAAAAGACAAAGAAATTTCTGATTTTCATTCAATGAGAGGTGTGGGGATACTTTGGTTTCAGCAAAGGACAAGAGGTTCCCTTAGAAACAACTGGTGGGGCAAGAAGAGGGAAGATAGGAAACAAATTAGCTTAAACGGGGGAGGATGATAGGCCGCAGGGAAAGGAAACTGGGAATTAGAAAACCTAATTAAAGAAACTACTGCTATTCATCCAATACTGAAGAATTTCTCTGTGGTTCTCTTAAGGGTCTTATTCTCTGGGCTGATAAATACCTATTTGGACTAGCACAGATTCAGTTGTCCCATTTGCTGCTTATTTTGGATTAAATTCATTTAAGGAGCACATGAAGAGAGGAAGGCCTGGATTCTTTGTCCTCATTAACTTTTTCACACATCATAACACTTAAGAAAATGATTCCTTCTTGGACCATGCAGTGAGAGATCTTATCACAGAGATACTAACAAGATCCACAACCTCCCCTACCCTCTCCAATGCCATGGGGACCTCAACATCTAGATATCCATACAATACTCTCAACTTAGGCCTGTCCCAACTCATCAGCCTCCTCCAGCGGGACAGTCGCCAAAGCTCAGCCCTTTCATTTGCTGCCTGAAAACTCCCAACAGTTGAGGCAGCTGCAGACCCTGACAGTAAGCTCCTTCCGGTGGTGAGGAAACACAGCAGCCATCCCTGCATCACCCTCGACATGACAGAAGTATGCTTTTGAACCAGTTAGCAGTGTATGTATCTAACCGAAAGCATTCAGCTGCTGTAACTAACATCTATCAATACTGGGAAGAAAGTACAGGCTCAGGGAGTCATACTGTATATAAAATATATCCCTTCCATGCAATGGCTGTGGCAAATATACAGTTTGATGCTGAGACCACAGCTAGATCCGTCTCTAGAAAGTCACAATCAGCCGAGAAATTTCAGCTTTCCTAGAAAAAAGAAAGTGCTCTAACTACAGCTCCAGCATCCATCCACAGAAATCTCAGGAGCCAGACCCAGCTCCACCAGCTGAGGCCACTCACAGCAAACTGGTTTTGAGCTGACACCAGTTTTGAAGCTAACATTTCAAAGAAGCTTTCTGATACTCTGTTTCTTTAAAAATGCTACCCTGTCTGGCTGAATAAATTACTCTTTAAATACTAACAGCCTTCAAGTTAGCCTGGCAAGCATCCAAGACTATTTAGAAGATTCTGCGTGGTATGTTTGAAAAGCCATATGTCCAAATTGTCCAATAGTAGAAATCAGCAACTCTCTCTGCTTTAAAGAAGGAAGCATTTTAATAGTTGACTAGCCTCAGAAACTGTGAACATTTACATTTACATTAAAGTCAATTCAGAAAAAGAAAAAAAAAAAACCATGGAGAACTGGAACAAAGGGGCCCTTCAGAAGGACAGTTAAAGTCAGAAGTTTATCTCTGATACTAGTGCAGCCTGTGATCCCTGAAGAGCAGTCACTGGGAAAACTTCTATTGTATGGAAAGCAGTTAAGTGGAACCCAGCCCAACTCGGTCCTCTGCAGAAGTCAAGGCCAGCTAGGAGAACTTTGCATTCAATAGACTAGCGCAACCCGATGTTCTGTCTTTACTTAGGAAGACTTACATGCCAGAAACTGCTATTGCCGATGACTTGGATCATGGAGTGAACTGACCCTTCAAGTCCCCTTCCCATCATCACCCCCACACCCCCTACTCTTCAGCCATGGAATCAGTGGCCTCTTGTCTTCCAAATTCGTTCTCACCTCTGTGTCTTTGTGTTTACGGTTTCCTCTCACTAAGACTCCCTTTACCAACCTCCCTTCTATCCACCTGGCTGACTTACACTCATCCTCTAAGATTGAGCTCAAACGTCATCCACACCAGTTGGTCATTCCTGAGCTTCCCAGGCCCAGGCTACGTGCCTGCTTTCTATGCTTCCGTAACAGCCCATTGCACCCCTCTATGGAAACACTTATGACCCACATTATTGTCTTGCTTTATTTCTCTAGTACTCCTAAAAGATTCCAGAAGGCATGGCTTTATTTTATTCATCTTTGTTTTCTTTCTTGTTAAATTCTTATCATCTGGTCCAAGACAATTCCTGGCCCAAAGAAGGGGCTCAATAAATGTTATGTAAACTGATAAATGAATAAGTGAATTATTAATAAAACATAGGTAAATTAAGTAGATTTCTCTGTATAGGAAGATCTTCCCAAATGACAAAATACCTGAAGAGCCACCATTAGAGATCTGTTCCTTTCACTATAGATTCTGGTGGCCTGACAGCAAACTTGCAGATGACTATAAGGAGATGCTATCTCTATCTCTCTCTCTCTCTCTCTCTGCCAACACTTACTCAGCACCCTAGAACCATCATGCCAGAAACCAAAAAGGAGGGAAACATAACAGTTAAATTCTGACAGGAGACAAGTAGAGTATTAAACTTATAAAATGAAATAATGCCCAAGAAGGGGAAGGTAGTCTACACAAGTGATTAGTACACAGGCCTTGGCATCATTCAAACCCAAGTTTGAATCTTGATTCTGCTACTCACTAGCTTTGAGATGTGGGGAAATATATGTAACTTACCCATGCATCAGTTTCTTCATCTGGGAAACAGAAATAATAATATCTACGTCATAAGAATAAATGAAATAATATATTAAAATGCTTAGCAAAATGTCTAGCACATAGTAAACACTTGTGAGATGATAGTGATTACTTTATGGAAATACATAATAAAAGCAAGGGTTATGATTATTTTTATTACTGAGCACTGAGAGTTTGGAGGCAAAGGTAAAAAGATGGATGCAGCACGAGCAAGAAAAGATTATTAAAATGGGCTTCATCAATTCTACTTTTGTTTTCTAGGACTGACCCCAGCCTTAGCACTGCCAAACAAAATCTCATAACTAAAGTCAGTTCTGGGAGATTTGAAAGCATCCCCACCAATGGAGAAATGTGGATAAGGAGTCAAGAGATTGACTTGAGATATTATATCACATGCGCCCTAGTTTCTCTGGAGGATAAACCTGTGAAGGGGGTTTCCGTTCACTGCCATCCCCCAAAGTAGTAAGAGAAGGAAGTCAGTTCCTGCCCAGTGCATGCAATCCCAGAAACATTTTTGAAAATAGAAGCACAAGATGCTGAGGAAACAAGCATCTGAGGAGAAGGGCTCCGATAGCCACCTGTAAAAGAAACAAGGGTGCAGGGAGAGACGCAGGGGAGGAGGAGAAAGTGGATGTATACACTTGAACCGGAGTCATTAACACCAAGGATCCATTCAAGTGTGCCAGACGCTGGATCCAAGTTCTTGTTTCTTCCAAGAAAAGAGTCAAGAAACTGGCTCTGATTAACCACACACCTTATCTAAGTGCATTGACATTTTTATGCACAGGATTATGGGCACTTATTTTCCACTGAGAGTGAGAACATAAACAGAAGCTACCCACTCAGCAATGAAAATGTTGCTCGTCCCCTACTTTATGTCTCCGATTTCCAGCAAACTGGAAAGAGTAAAAAGAAAATGATCCAATATATGGCTAAATATGCTCACACTGGAGACAGTTTTATTCTCCCAAAAGGAAAAGATGGCTATAGGAGGAAAACATTCTCCCCTCACAAAAAAACTGGATAATCAGGAGGTCTGGTGTGGTGGGAAAAGGGCCATAGTGCTTTAAAAAAATCTACACACATGCACACGCACACAGACACATACCATTCGGGGGGGAGAAAGTAGCTTTATTCAAGTTTTTCATCAGTCAGGGCACATCTGCTTCCTAAATGAGTCATTAGCATGCAGTGGCCGTGTTCTAGGCATTTTAAAGGCAGAAAAGGGAGAAAGTAGGGGACAGAAGTTCTACAAACTGTCCCTTCTCACAAATAAGTCATAACTTGATTTCTATCACAATTAAAACAAACTTTGCAAATTCTGGTGATCAAAGAGAAAGATCAGGATGATGATTTTTTCTCTCTAAAACAAAATCAGTAAAATTGACTGGCAATTGGCTAAAACCGAAGAAAACTGAAAAAAAAAAACCATAACAGAGGGTGTTCTGCCATCATCTAGAATCATTTTTTTCCCACCCTCACTTACCATATGCTCAGAGAGGTAGGAAAGCCACTTGCCAAGCACAGCAAGAACATGACAAGCCCCCTCCTGCTCTCTGCGCACATGAGCTGCTCCTTCAACCTGTTCGACTCAGTTCAAACTGCGGCTGCCCCAGGAACATTACAAGGACTTGACTCGCTTATATAAATGTAACACTGTCAGGGTTTTTTTTCCCCAAGTAGATAAAATATGACACAAATACTGCAATAAAACATGTCACAATTTGTTACATATAAAACGTCTCCTGGAACCATTTCCAAATCTCAGCATCATCTCCCTGGCAAATAAGAAAAGGAAGTAGGCTTTTTAACATCTTAGCACAAAAAAAGAAAAAAAGAAGGTTGGTTGCATTCTCTGTATTCAGAGGTGTCTCTGTGTCAGTGTCTTTTTTTTTTTTTTTTTTGACATGACTTATGGTACTGTTTGGAGAGTGCTTTCCCAGAGCATAAAAGGAGGAAGAGAAAAACCTCAGGAAGATTTGCTGTGAGAATTTAGGATGTCCACTGAATAAATATGAATTATGATAGCCTAAAACTTAATTCTATAGAGTTAGGTTGCACATGGCCAAAAATAATGAAAAGGGAAGACGACCATGGTGACAGGTGATGCAGGGATGAATGGACCGAGAAAAACGACCAAGCGTAAGCTGAGCCTCCAAGAATGCACCTGCAAGCGCCGCCTTGAAAAATGGAATTGGTGTCATTTATACATGCATTCAACCGTTATGCTAAATGTCTGTCCAATTACCAACAAATAAGCAAAAATGCAGAGAAGAGTATTATACATCATGATTAGACATATGCCAGATGTCTACACAATATATGAGAGACATATGTAACATGGGGAAAGATAAGATACTTTCTTTTTTTAAAAAATGTTTCTGGAGAGAGCCTCTATCACTCAATATAGCCAGGCAGACATATTTTGGGAGGGACAGTGCAGTACGACAGGAGGAGCACTGGATATGGAGCCAGTAGATCTATTCTCTGCCTCAGGTCTTCCCCTTACCAGCTAATGGAGAAGCCGTCTTTCCCCTCTCTATGTCCTGATTTTTTCTCTTACAAGATTTTGGTGAAAATCATATTTCCTCCCTATCTCAGATGGTTCTTATGAAGAGCAAGTAAGATCATGTACATAGCCTTTTTTCCCTTTTCCCAAGGAACTCCGTCCATGCCTAGCACATTAACATCTTCAAGTAGTATCAACTGATATTCCAAAATTTGTATGTCTAGTGATGGGATTTTTCTGAAATCTCAGAACTCTATCTGCTTCTGGGCATCTCCATCTGGGTAGCCTCTAGCCTTCTACAACTCAATACATCTGGTTGAAATGGTCCTCCTTCCTAAATCCATACAAACACACATACTCACACGTGCCTCACTGTTCACACATGCCCACAATCAGACTTGTCACCAAGTTGCATTGACCCTGTGCTTGAAGCACCTGTCAGGTCAGCTCCTTCTTTTCTAGCACTCTGTCAGCCTGCTAGCAGCTACAGCTCCAAACCAGTCTTCTCCACTGCCTCTCACCCCAGTTCGCTCGTTCCACCAAAAGGGACTTCTGCAAAGGCTAGCACACCCTGACGGGAACTGTGTAATGACTGCCCGTTGCCCTTGTAATAGAGCTCCAATACCTTAACCTGACTATGAATCCACCCCAGGCTACATTTTTAGCTTCATCTCCCCGCACCCATATCCTAGCCTCCTGGGCATTCTGTTCCAGCCATACTAAACCATTTCTTCAAACCCACCAGACTTTTTCAAGCCTCTGTGTCTTTACCCCTGCTCTCTGCCCAACTTGCCTCTTCTTGTCAATGGCAAAACTGGTAAGAGCATGGACTCAGGGTTTAAGTGCTTGGGTTCAAATCCTGTCTCTACCCTGGGCATGTTACTTGTCATGTTCAGGTTCACCCAGAAGCAGACCCTGAGACAAGGATTCAAGAGCCAGCAGTTTATTTGCAGGTTCAGAAAATGCCAACAGGGGAGTAAGCAAAGTGAAAAAGGGAAGAGAGATCTCCCAAATAGAATGCTATTAAGCCAGCTACCTCTGTGGGCGGGTGACATGTCATCCCACAAGGAAACTCTGAGAAATAGTGAAGACCTATTGCTTCAGAGTCATCCTCCCTAAGAGATACCTACTAGAGAGGCAAGGTTCCTGGGTTACTAATACACAGGTTTTTTTCCAGCTCTACTGAAATATAAATGACATATAATGTTGTGTAAATTTAAGGTGTTCAACATGTATACAGGGAGAAAAGATTACCACAATAGGGTTAGTTAATACTTTCATTACCTCACATAATTACCATTTGTTGTGTATGTGGTGAGAAGACTTAAGATCCACTCTCTTAGCAGCTGTCAACAATACAATACAATATTGTTAACTATAGTCAACATGCTGTCAACTTATTTATCTTATTTATCTTATAACTGGAAGTTTGTCCCCTTTGGCCAATATCTCTCTGTTGCCCCCACCCCCTAGCCCCTGGAAACCACCATTCCACTCCCTGTTTCTAGGAGTTTGGCTTTTTTTAGATTCCACATATAAGTGACGTCATACAGCATTTGTCTTTCTCTGATTTATCTGGTTTAGCATGATACCCTCAAGAGCCATCCATGCTGTCACAAATGGCAGGATTTCTTCCTTTCCTGTGGTTAAATGAATATAATTATATGTATATAAACACTTACATCTATGCACACGTATGTATATGTGTACACACACATACATATATTTTTGTCCATTCATCAATAGACAGATACTTAGGTTGTGTCAATATCTTGGTCACTGTAAATGATGCTGCAATGGACATGGGAGTACAGATCTCTGTTGGAGATCCGCATTTCATTTTCTTTGCATATATCCCAGAAGTGAGATTGCTGGATTACACAGTAGTTCTATTTTCTAATTTTTTGAGGAACTACCATATTGCTTTACATAGCGGCTATAAACACTCTCCTAGCTCCAAAAGGATATTTCTATCATTGTATTTGCCATATTACTTGCTATTATATTTAATTATATTCATTATATGTTGTTGTTGTTTGTTGTTGTTGTTGTTGTTGTTGTTGTTTTACTAACCAGCACCTTTAGGGAAAGTTTTCTCAAATTTTGTGCCCATCACAAAGTAGGCTCTCAATAAATGTCTGTAGGATTGAATCAAACTAAGTTATCTTTCAATAAGACTTGTTTTCCTTTTATGCCACATAAGGAAAGAACATGGGGGAAAGTTATGGTTAGAACAAAGAAGGAAAAGAGGAAGGGGCAGTCCATTCAAGATGCATTAATAATAGGGGCTCGGTTAATATTTGCTGAATAAAATATTAAGTGACTAAGAAATGAGTACCTTCTATGCATCAGGCATTATGCAAAGCACTTGAGATACAACAATGATTAAGACAAGGTCCCTGCCCACAAGACGATTACAGAGGGTATATACAAATTAATGAATAAAAGAAATAGACATTAATGAATTAAAGAATTTTGGGAAGAGACACAGATAGCTAAAAATAGTCATCGGCTTAGGTTAATGCTCTTTAACCACTACACCAGGACTAAACAGTCATGACTAAAACTGGTCTAGATACTGGTGCTCTGAGAACATCCCTGCCATTTTGCTGGCTTCCTGCTTCCTGTAGGTACCACATATTTCTGGTTCTCTGAGGTCAGTTCAACATATTAGGTATACTGCACAACTGGGGCCTAAGAAGGAGCTTGCCCCTCACTGTTCACTTGCCCTAAATTACATTGTTATAAATCCGGTCTGGCCACATAAAACAAAAGAATAAAGCAATCTCTTAGAAAGATGCATAAAATTCTGCATGCACTGATACAGAATATTTGTTAAAGACTTATTTAGTGAAAAGAAGTAAGGGAGAAGCCAGTATGTAGGGTGTGCATCAAGCAGACAAGATGATCTCTTCTGTGGATACCAGTCAGCATGTTTCCCAGCCACCCCTGTCATCATCCAATTGGCTCACGAACAAAGTGACCATGGTGGAAAGGATGGCAGCTCAGGAACAGGGACTCCCATTCACTAAGACTAATCTGGCTATGGCCACTACTTGAGTACCCAATCGGCCAGCAGCAGAGACCAGCACTAAGTCCTAGAAAAGGCATCATTCCCCATCTAGTGGCAAGCTGATTACATTGGACCACTTCCACAATGGAAGGGGTGCACTTTTTCTTACTAAAACAGACATTTATTCTAGATATGGATTTGCCATCCCTGTGTGCAATGCTTCTGCCAAAACTACCATCCATGGACTTATAGAATGCCTTATCCACTATCATGGTATTCCATACAGTATTGTTTCTCATGAAGGAACTCACTTCACAACAAAAGAAGCTCAGCAATGGGCCCATGATCATGGTTCACTGGTCTTACCGTGTCGCCACCATCCTAAAGCATCTGGTTTGATAGAGCAGTGAAATTGTCTTTTGAAAACTCAGTTACAATGATGCAGTATCTTACAGGGCTGGGGCAAGGTTCACCAGGATGCTATTTATGCTCTGTTTAGCATCCAGTATGTGGTTCCATTTCTCCCAGAGTCAGGATTCATGGGTCCCGGAACTGAGGAGTAGATATGTGAGTAGCATTACTCACTATTAGCCCTAGTCATTCACTAGCAAAATTTTTGCTTGTTATTCCCATTACCTCCCATCCCCAGCAGACCTCTGCTCTGCTAGTTTAAGGGTCTATGTTTCACAGGGAGCAGGGCTGCTACCAGAAGACACACAATGATTTCTTTTAATTGGAAGTTAAAACTGACACTCAGCCACTTTCTCCTCATGGCTCTGAATCAACAGGCAGAGAGAGAGTTACTATACTGGCTGGGGAGATTGATCCTTGAGTTGCTACTACACAATGAGGGTAAGGAATAGTATGTCTGGAATATAGGAGATCTCTTAGGGTGTCCCTTAGTTCTATCATGCCCTCTGATTAAAGTCAATGGAAAGATACAATGATCCAATTCAGTCAGGAGTGCTAATGGCCCAGACCCTTCAGCAATGAAAATTTGGATCACTACACCACGCAGAGATAAAATAAGCTGAAGTTCTTGCTGAGGGCAAAGAGAATATTAAATAGGTAGTGAAAGAGGGGCACGTGGATAGCTCAGTCGGTTAAGCATCTGACTCTTGGTTTCAGCTCAGGTCATGATCTCATGGTTCATGAGCTCAAGTCCAGCATCAGGCTCTGCGGAACAGCATGCAAGCTGTTTGGGATTCTCTCTGCCCGTCCATGCATGTGTTATCTCCCTCTTTCTCAAAATAAATAAATATTTTTAAAAACCATTTTTAAAAAAGAAATGGGGGGGGGGCATTTAGGTGGCTCAGTCAGTTAAACAGCCAACTTCAGCTCAGGCCCTGACCTCATGGTTCATGACTTCAAGCATATGTTGGACTCTGTGCTGACACCTCAGATCCTGGAGCCTGTGTCCCTCCCCTGCTCACATTCTGTCTGTCTCTCTCTCTCTCTCAAAATTAAATTTTAAAAAATGTTAAAAATTATTTTTAAAAAAGAGAAATGGGTAGTGAAAGAAGGTGATCTATATATACCAGATACAACCACTTGCCAGTTGCAAAAATGAGGACTATTATAATTACAGATATGTCTTCCTTATTTTGTTATGAATGTTTGTATATATTTTAAACAAATATATTTGTTTTCTCCCCTTTCTTACCCTCTGATTATCCAACATAAGATATATTAGCTTTACATCACAATAGTTAAATTACAGAATATTAATAATAAGAGTGAAAATCACCCAAGGACTTTGTATTCTCTTCTGGGAAAGGGTTCATGTATTTTCACTGGATAGTTGTATCATGGTAGGTGGGAAGTATGACTTGGCTATCACCTTTATTTGGAGGTTAAGTATGGTTTAAGGAAGGGTGCCTGGGTGGCTCAGCTGGTTAAGCATCCAACTCTTAGTTTCAGCTCAGATTGTGATCTCACAGTTTCATGACGTAGAGCCCTACATCAGGCTCTATGCTGGTAGCATGGAGTCTGCTTTGGATTCTCTCTCTCCCTCTCTCCCTGCCTTTCCCCTACTTGTTCTGTCTCTATGTCGAAAAAAATAAATAAATATACTTTTAAAAAGTATGGTTTAGGGAGATGTGTATAAGTGCCAAGATAACAAGACATGGAAGATCAGTTTTATGTGTAGACTTGGCTAGGCCATAGTTCCAGTTATCCAATCAAACACTAATCTAGGTGTTATAATTAGAGTATTTTGTAGGTGTGATTAGTGTCTATAATCAATTGATTCTAAGTAAGGGAGTTTATCTGAGATAATCTGAGGGGGTTTGATTTTATCAGATGAATGGCCTTAGGGACAGAATCAAGGTTTCCCTGAAGAAGAGTAAACTCTGCCATGGCCTGCACCTTCAGCTCAAGCCTGAAAGTTCCAGCTGGACCCTCCTGACATCCTGCCCTATGACCATCTTTGCAAAATGCACAAGAAATGGTGTTATATGCCTTCTGGGAAGAAACTTGGTGACTAGAAGATAGAGAACGGAAAAACATTTGAGAGAGAAAGAAGAGGAGGGAGAGGCAGAGAGAAAGAGAGAGAATCTCAAGCAGACTCCATATTGTCATCACAGAGCCTGACACAGGGCTTGATTTAACCAACCAGGAGATCATGACTTGAGCCAAAACCAAGAGTCAGAAGCTGAACTAACTGAGCCACCTAGGCACCTCAAGGCAGTTTTAACCACATACCATTTAGTAACTTTAAATTTCGAACTTACTTGAATTTATTACCTATTCAAAAACTTTTTTTATATTAAAGAAATGTAATTCCTCAAAAGAGTATAATTCTAATTCTCGCTGACTTTCTCTTCCCTTTTCCATACAATCAGATCTTATCTGTATCCACCACGGTAGATTGACCTAAAACACAGTCAGTTCTTAACACAAAACTTTCAAAATGTGACTCAAAAACTACCTATGCCTGGAAAGGTTCAATGGACAACATAACTTTTAAAAACTTTGAAATTGTTCAAGAGTGTCTATGTATTTGCCAAACCTTGGGACCATAGGCAGGATGATAGAATTCATGAAAATAAACATCTATAGAGAGAATGTTTAGTTAGTTCAGTGATTTATATAAAAATATTGTTGAGATTCACTTTGAAATGGAAAAAACATCAAAGAAACAAGTGAGCACTCAATTGTAGCCCAACAGGGAGTCCCATTACACTATGACTCAGGGTAATCATTCACATTTAGTGTTTCCTGGGATTTGGGAATGTCATTTGAAGCCATATAATTTGATGGTGAGGCTGGACCAAGACCAATTACTGCAGTGTGAAATGTCAGATGCTGTTAAAAAAATAAATAAATAAATATATATATGTTAATATATATATAAGTATATATAATATTTATATCAGACACCATTTCTCATTCAGATCCCTACTATGATAGATGAAAGTATATGGAACTAACTCTCCATCAATAAAATGACAGGAAATAAGAAGCCAACACACAAATGATGCAGAGGGAAACTAAGAAACAGTCCCATCAGTAGCATGACACAGGAGTATCAGACTGTGAGCTTATCCACAGACTTCTTGCTTTCTTTGTCATTGATTTATTATAAAAGTTTAAAATACTATACTTATGAATTACATGGTGTGAAATAAGGACTGAAAATATTAGCTTCTGGTGGTTTCAGGAAAAAATTAATTAAAATAACAGCTGAGTTAATAAACATGGAAACATATCTAGAGAGCTCAGGTGTGTCAAAGATCTTGAAGAAACACAGCCCATTGAAAATCACAACTATGACTAACCAACAGGCCACTGTACCATTGTCTGGGTTTGCTTGCATTTGGCAATCAAATATAAATCCTGCAAAAAAATATAAAATCAGTAAGTTTTCAGCTCATAGCCTAATAGAAAGTTGATAAGAGCTTCCTAAGCGACACACAAAATGTAGGAGCCATGGAGGAAAATACTGACAGATTCAACTCCTATACAAATATGCACAGATTCAAAAACATCCATAAAACAAAACAAAAAGGAAATTTACAAGCAAGTGAAAGATGTAGGTAAAATATTTATAATTCATAATATAGACAAATTAACTTTATGTTTAATAAAGAAAATACTTTTAAAAATCAATAAGAAAAAAACATGGAAACAGATAATGAGCAAGACAGGCATAGGCAATTCATAGGAAAGGAAATAAAAGTGGCCAATGAATGCTTGAAAAGAAGTTTAATCACATTAGTAAGCAAGAAAAAGTAAACTAAAACAATGATATATCACTTTCCCTTCATA
Source organism: Mungos mungo (assembly GCA_004023785.1). Lineage (NCBI taxonomy): Eukaryota > Metazoa > Chordata > Mammalia > Carnivora > Herpestidae > Mungos > Mungos mungo. The sequence continues at coordinate 12,061 of PISW01009583.1, read as the reverse complement.
TGTCACTTTCCCCTCAGGCTGTAAAATTAAAACTGTATGATCCCCAATATCAATGCTGTATAAAAATAAGTACACTTTCTGCTTGTGCAAGTGCAAATTATTATAGCCTTTATGGACAATAATTTGGGAGTATTATCAAATGCTAAAATGTGAATCCCATTTGTTATGGCAATTCCACTTCTAAGGATATCTCTTAAAGATGTAACTACACATATATTTGATCAAGGATTGTGTACTCTAATAGTCCTGTTCATCATAATAAAAAAGAAAAGAAAAGAAAGATACATCACTAAGGAAAGTAGTTAAGTGTTTCACAGTACACCCATACTTTGGACATTCATACAGTAGTTTAAGAAAATTGAAGTAGACCTATATATACAGATGCAGAAAGATCTGAGAGACAAAATATTTAAAAAGCAAGTCCAATTTATGATACAGATAAAATGGATATAAGCGCAGATACATATATTATGTAAATCTATAAATCTGAAATCGTAAACACCAATTAACGGTGATTTCTTCTGGGGAGAAGAGTTGAATAGAGGACAAAAAGTGAAGGAGAGGTTTCACATTTTACTATTTATTTTTCTGTTACCTAAACCTTAGTTTTTATAACACAGTGTACCATGCTAAAGAGTACGCTCAAAGATATGTGTCCTTTGAGGTTAGTCTTATGTGTCAATTCGGTTAGACAATAGTACTCAGTTATTTAATCCTATACAAAGCTAGCTGTTGTTGGGAAGGCATTTTGTAAATGGGGTTATCATCTGGATGGATGACTTTATAGGGGAATTACTTTTGATACTGTGAATGAGCCTTTTCAATCAGTAAAAGGCCTGAAGAGTAAAAACTGAGGTTTCCTAGCAAAGAAGAGATTCTGCCTCAGGACTGCAGCAATGATTCTGCCTGAGCCTGCCCCTTGATCTACAGATTTCAGACTAGCCAGCCATCCCCTGAGCCAGTTTCTTAAGAGAAAAAGAGATGTCCTATTGGTTCTGTTTCTCTAGAGAACCCTCACTGATGCATATCCAAATATCTGGAACCTATAAATATTACCTTATTGGGAAAGGGGGTTTTCTGCAGATGCGATTAAGTTAAGGATCTTGAAATAAGACAGTCATCCTGAATTATCCAGGTGGGCCCTAAATACCATATAACCGTCTTTATAATAAAAGAGAGGCTGAGGGAACCTTGCTACTGTACACAGAGAAGAAGGCCATGTGAGACAGGCAGAGATCAGAGTGGTATGGCCGAAAGTCAAAAACTTTCAGCAGCTTCCAGAAGCTGGAAGAGACAAGAAATAGATAATGTCCTGGAATCTCCCGTGGGAATATGGCCTTGCTGATACTTTTATTTGTCCCAGTGACAGTGATTTTGAACTTCTGGCCTTCAGAACTGTGAGAGAATGCATTTCTGTTGTTTTAAACCATCAAGGTTTTGGTCATTTGTTACCGTGGTCATGAAAACTAATGAGCATGCCTATATTCATGTAGCACTTGTATAAAAAATATATATATAAGAATCAGGGCATCTGGGTGGCTCAGTCAGTTAAGCATCTGACTCTTGAGCTCAGCTCAGGTCTTGATCTCAGGGTTATGAGTTTGAGCCCCATGTTGGGCTCCATGCTGAGTATGAAACCTACTAAAATATATATTATATATATATTTTTTTTAACTTTATATCATGCCATGGTAGCCTGAGCACTAATTCATGCTGCATCACTAGCTACATGACTTCAGGAAAACCTTTTAAATGTTGAGCCTATTTCCTCTTCCATGAAACAGGTTAACCATACCTACTGTGGAAGACGAAGATCCCAAAGATGTCCCTGTCTTAATCCCTGGAACCTGTGCAACCTACCATACACGGCAAAGGGGACCTTGCAGGTGTGATTAAGCTAAGGGTCTTGAAATGAGAAGATTATTCTATATTTTCCTGGTTGGCCCACTATAATCACAAGTTTCATTAGAGGAGGAAAGCAGAAGAATCAAAGTCAGAAATATTTGGCAATGGTAACAGAGGTTAGAGAGAGAGAAAGATTGAGATTTGAAGATGTTGTGTTATTGGCTTTAAAAATGGAAGAACAGGTCCCCAGCCAAGGAGGGTGGGTGGCCTCTATCTAGGAGCTGAAAAAGCCAAGGATGTGGATACTCCTCTAGAGTGTCCAAAAGGAGTGTAGTCCCTTCCAAAACCTTGGCTTTAGCCTGGTGAAAACCATTTCAGACATCTGACCTCCAAAGTTGTAAGATATTTGTGTTGTTTTGGGCTACTAAATGTAGTAATTTGTTATAGCAACAATAAGAAACTAATATACCAACCTACCAGAGCTGTTGTAAGAGTTAAAAGTAGTCTTTTAAGAGACTAAATGTCCATCAACTGAGGAATGGATAAAGAAGATGCAGTTTATATATACAATGGAGAACTACACGCATTGAGAAAGATGAAATCTAGCCATTCGTGGCAACGTGGATGGAACTTGAGGGTGTCATGCTAAATGAAATAAGTCAGGCAGAGAAGGACAGATACCATATGTTTTCACTCATAAATCTAACAGGAGAAACTTAACAGAGGACCATGGGGAGGGGAAAGGGGAAAAGAGTTATGGAGAGGGAGGGAGGCAAATCATGAGAGACTCTTGAATACTGAAAACAAACTGAGGGCTGAAGGGGGAGGGAGAAGAGGAGGGGGTAAATGGACATGGAGGAGGGCACTTGTGGGGAAGAGCACTAGGCGTTATATGGAAACCAACTTGACAATAAACTATTAAAAAAAGTAGTCTTTTATTTACAGTGATGTTTATTTTCAAAGTCTTAGGTATAGAGTTCATTTTTGTGTATTCAGTTTTCCACATGTAGAGTAGAACGCTTCCCATATGTCCCCATAGGATTAGATATTTTTAAGAGAAATCTTTAATTTCCTAGCTTCCTGACCTTGAACTCATTAAGGAAGGTATTTGGCCAAGAAAACTGAATGTTCTCTACTCATTTTTTAGTTTTTATCAAAAGGAGACAGACCCAAAGCTTCTTTCTTTTTACTAATGAAGGTTTGCCAAGTTTTCTTTGTAAAAATTACCTTAGTTTTATTCAAGAAGTCAGTGTCTCTGAGACTCCGTGTGAGATCATGTGAACTCTAGAAAGATACAGTCAAATATCCATCTGACCTCTGCCTACACCTATCCTTCCATTTCCCAGCCTTTTCGATCATCAGCTCATTTCAAGCATCACTTGGCTTATTTTTCCACCTGGATCTTACAGTCGTTCTTCAACCATGTTCTCACCTGCTCTCCAGAACCTCTCTCGTCTAGAGCCTCTCCTGTACCTTATTGCCAGTCCCAACTCTGGGTAAACTCTCCCACTTTCCCTCTCTGCACCTTCTCTTCACCCAGGGAGGTTTGCCAGTGTTAGTCTCCTAACTTGCCATTTGGACACGTGGTCCACCATGAAATCATCCTGTCATCAGCCAGGCCAGAAGCGCTTAGCCGTTTATCTTGTGCTCATTTTTCATGAGCTTGCCATAGCATGCCCTACATCTCTGTTCCAACCCTTTTCCCTGTACTAAGGCATTAAACATTCACTACATCTCCATTCCGTCAGCCAATAATGTGCCTGAGAGCTTCACTCCCGGGTAATCCAGCAAGCTCATTAACATCCTTTTACTCTGCCTGAAAAGGCCTGCTTGGCCAAGGCCCTCAGCCTTCATCATGTTGTCTTCGTTCTCCCCTCATGCCTGCATTAACCATCCTTTATTCTAGCACCAATATTTTCCTTTATACTAGTTTTACATGGCCAATAAATATTCTCAAGTTTTTCCTATTCTTCAATCACCTTTCCCTCCAGCTTTCTCAAAAATATTGAAATGCACTTCCTCTATTTCTTTGTAACAACTAGTTTTTATTGAATGCTTCTTGTGGGCACAGCGCCATGCGAGATGTTTATATGCATTTTCCCATTTATTCATCCTGAGGCAGGTGCTGCCATTAGGTCATCAGTACCAACAAGGGAACTGTCTCGGAAAGCTGAAGTAACTCATCAGAAACACGGAGCTAGGAAAAATGCAGATTTGGACCTGGGCTAGCTAACTGCACATGTCTGCTCAACCATCTAACTGTATTGCCACCTCCCATGATCACCCTTTCCCTTCTCAGACTCTTGTGGTCTGACTCTGATCTGCTAAAACTGTTCACTGAGAGCCATCAATTCTTGATTCCAAAATCCAACGGCTTTTTTCCTGGTTCTTCTCAAAATGGCCATTTTACTCTCTCCTGGCTTCAGGGGTGCCACACTCCATGTCCTCCTTCTTAAATTTCTCTTACTCTGCTCTATGGATTCCTTTCCTGCTCAGGTCTGCTCTTGATTCTCCCCCTGATTCTTTGTATTCTTACCTTTTGCTGGCCGCCAGTCTCAAAGATTAACAAGTCAGCTCTATTTATATGACTGCTTTTAGTAATTAGACAATTTTTTAGGCTTTCCCCTTCTAGTTCTGAACATTTATTCTGAGAAACGCGGAAGCTATTCCAGAACATGGCTACAGTGTACCAACCACCACCTAGTAAAGGTCCACTAACTAAATGCGCTGTGACAGCCTTGATGGGTCCTGAAAAGAAGATGCATGAAACACAGGCTCTGGGAAGGCTCCTCACTTTTACACTTTAAATTGAGGAAGACATGCTCTAAAACCTCTTTATTTGTTAAGTGGAAGTTAAGACCCTCTACCTGCTTCATCAGCATGTGAGAAGACCAGAGCATGATTTATAAATAGCAAACATGTAAATCATAATGGAAACAAATAAAGAACCAATAATGTTCAAACATCAAGTAAAATGCACCTGTTCAAGCTAATTAGCCTTTGTTACTTATAAGGTTACTCATACAGTATGTTATTTTCTGTCTGGCTCCTCTTTCAGTTTGTATTTCTGATGAATGTGGTAGATGTTCTGTGTGCTTTCACAGCTTAAGCAGGCCTCCTTGAAACTTTTCCTAACAAATGTTTCAGACAACACCCAATGGACTGACTCCAATAAACTGTATTAAGCCAAACTATAATGAGGCAATGTTTGTTTATTAAATTGATGAGCAGTTTTATCTGTTGGTTTTTTACTAAGGGGCTTAATTCTCCTTTCTTGGTTCAGAGGAATACAAAAATATTCCTCTGAGGCAAGGACAACAAGAGACCCCTCTGCCCATTACATAACAATGTTCTCAAAAGTACCCAGACCCCCTCAACCCCTGCCCAGAGCATACCTCAACTATCAGTGGGATTCCCACACCTGTGGTGTTAGTGTTGGCCATGGAAAGGGAACTGAGATGGAGAAGGTCACAGGTATGCATATTCAACCTTTATCCATCCCATCATTCCCTTTCTTTGGCAATGTCCCCTTTGCCATCAAAATGTATTTTTTAATTTTATCTTTCTGTATTTAGTAACCTTAATTTGCACAAAAAGAATTACAGAAACCAAAATGGCCACCCAACTTTCTGTTTTTTGCACTGTGGCTATGTGAACCATGAAGTGGAGAGATTCACAGCTTCGTAATTTTCCCACACACTCTCTAAATTGGAAATCAGAAAATTAAGGCCACTTTCTGAAAGTTAATCTAATTAAATTGACACATAATGGTAAGAGACACAGTTTCTTTGATCCCATAGAAAGATTGTTCATTTTTAAATTTTTTAATATTTATTTATTTTTGAGAGAGAGAGACAAAGACAGAGAGACAGAGTGTGAGCAGGCAAGTGACAGAGAGGGACAGAGACACATAATCTGAAGCAGTCTCCAGACTCTGAGCTGTCAGCACAGAGCCCAATGTGGGGGCTTGAACCCATGAGATCATGACCTGAGCCAAAGTTGGAGGGTTAACTGACTGAGCCACTGAGGCGCCCCTTTGCCCTTTTTTTTAAGCAGGTGACAAACACTCATGATTCATTGTGGTTTTTTCTTAATTTTTATTTATTTATTTTGAGAGAGAGAGAGCAAGTGAGAGTGGGGAAGGGGCAAAAAGAAAGGAAAAGAGAACTTCAATCACTGACAGTGCGGAGCCTGATTATCCCATGAACTGCAAGATCATGACCTGAGCCAAAATCAAGAGTTGGATGCTTAACTCACTGAGCTACACCCAGGTGCCCCAAGACTTACTCTTTTAAAAACAGCAACTTTGTTGATAGTAAAAATGTACCTGAACAAAGAACGTACTAACGGAAGTCAGTGGCCCATAGAAAAATGCTGGGTCTAGAAAGCAAACCAGGAGCTCACACACAGCGCTATCCAGGAGAATGAAAACAGTTCAAGCAGAATTCTAATATTCTAGACCTTGAAGAAATGTTCACCATCCGCTTAGGATTTGAGGAATTTCAGTGCCAGTAAAACCCCACTGAAATGAACCCCAAGACCACTGATCTGCCTATTCCCCAAGCAAACTTTTCATTGCTAAGTGTATTTACCAGCTATCTCATAATAGAGAATGAAAATGCTGGGACACCTGGGTGGCTTGGTCATGATATTGTGGTTCACAAGTTAGAGCCCCACATAGGGCTCTCTGCTGTCAGTGCATGGCCCACTTTGGATCCTCTGTCCTCCTCTCTGCCCTTCCCCCACTTGCATGTTCTTTCTCTCTTAAAAATAAACATTTTTTTAAGTGCCTTGGATTGAAACATAAGATCATTCCCATTCCTACAAAGTATACCTTTCATGGTATACAAATAAGTTACCATTCTGGTTTATCAATTTAGTCCAGTACTAATGTGGTTTTTATCCATCTGTAGAGAGTATTGGTGAAAGTAACTATAACTTCAAGACTAAGGTTCACAACCTGTGAGGCCTCTAAGATGGCCAGTTAGCTGTCCCTCCCTGGATCTCAGGCCACTTGTCACCCTCTTAAAAACACCAGCAATGGTCTCACCTATAAGAAAAAATGAGCAAGTTTAGAAGGTGGCCATTACCTAATAAATGTAACAAAAAGCCAGGGCTATTTTTTATACCAGCAATATCTCGTTATAAAATATAGTGGGGGGAAAATAACATTCTGAGTGGCAAAAAAAAAAAAAAGAAAAACATACCATTTCAATGAAGAAAATAACAAAATTGAACCAAAGAACATAAAAGATTTTATTAGAGACCACATTCCTGAATGAAGAGACTTAATATTATAAAGAAGTTTCAGTAAATAATCTATATATTTAATATAATTCCCTTACAACCTAAAAAAAAAAAACTTCTGAAGAAACTGACAAGAAAATTCTGAGCTTCTTCTGAAAGAATAAACTAAAAATCTATTCAAGAGCAATTTGGAAAGAAATGAGAGGATGGCTGGCCCTAACAGATAATAAAGATAAAGCAATTAACCAGCATAGCACCAGCTCAGAAAGAGAAAAAAAATAACTAAAATAATACAAAGTCCAGACAAAGATAGGATATCCTTGACAAAGATAGGATTTCAAGTTAATGGAAAAATAATTGCTATAATGGATAGCACTGGAATAACTAATATCAATTTTAGGAGTGGTAATATTTTCAAAACTTAAATCTAAATAAATTTTAAATGAATCAATTATTCAAATGGAATCATAAAAGTATCTGAAGAAAATCAGCATTCTTTTTTATTTTATTGATGTAAGAACACTTAACATGTTATACTTTTTAACTAAATCTTAAGAATATAATTTGTTATTGTAAACTATAGGTATAATATTGAACAGCAAACCTCCAATGTCTATTAATTTTGCTTAACAGAAACTTTATGCCCGTTGATTACTAACTCTATTTCCTTTGCCCCTAGCTCCTTGCAACCACCATTCTGTGCTTCAATTTTATGAATGTGGCCATTTTCTATACCTCAAATAAATAGAATCATGCAGTGTTTGTCTTGCTGAGTGGCTCATTTCATTTAGCATAATGTCCTCCAGGTACATCCATATTGTTGCATATTACAGAATGTCTCTAAGGTTGAAGAGTATTCTATTGTGTGTATATATCACATTTTCTTTTCTCCATTCATCTATCAATGGACATTTAGGTTGTTTTCACATCTTGACTATTGTAACACTATAATGAACACATAGTACTATCTCTTCAAGATCCTGATTGCAATTCTTTTGGATAAATACCCAGAAATGAGACTGCTGGATTATATGGCAGTGGTATTTTTAAGCTCTTTATGAACATCTACACTGTTTTCCATAACACTGTACCATTTTGCATTTCCACCAACAGTGTGCAAGGTTTCTAATTTTTACACATCTCCAACATTTGTTGTCTTTTGTTTTTTTATATAATAGCCATCTTGACAGATGTGAAGTGATATCTCATTGTGGTTTTGATTTGCATTTCCCTGAAATGGTTAGTGACATTGAACATTTTTTTCATAGCCATTAGTCATTTGTATGTCTTCTTTGAAGAAATATCTATTCAAGTCTTTATCTTATTTTTCAATTGGGTTTTTAGGCTTTTTGCTATTTATTTGTAGGAGTTCCTTACATATTTTGGATATTAACTCCTTATCAGATATGTGGTTTATAAATACAACACTCAGTGCTCATCACAACAAATGCTCTCCTTAGTACCCATCATCCATCTATCCCATCTCCCACCTCCCTCCCTCTGTCAACCCAGAGTTTGTTTTCTGTCATTAAGAGTCTCTTGTAATTTGTTTCCCTCTCTTCTCTTTTCCTATTCCCTTCCTATATATTCATCTGTTTTGTTTCTTAAATTCCACATGAGTGAAATTATATGGTATTTGTCTTTCTCTGATTGACTTATTTCACTTATAATACATTCTATCTCCATCCACATCATCATGCCAATCTTGCAAATGGCAAGATTTCATTATTTTTGATGGCTGGGGAATATTCCATTTTGCATATATATGTGTGTACACACAGACACACACACACACACACACACACAAACACACACCATCTTCTTTACCCATTCATCAGTTGATGGACATTCGGGCTCTCTCCATAGTTTGGCTAATGTTGACAATGCTAGTGTAAATACTGGCATGCATGTATCTTCAAATCTACATTTTTGTATCCTTCAGGTAAATATCTAATAGTGCAAATGCTGAATCAAAGAGTAGTTCTTAGTTTACTGAAGAAACTCCATACTTGTTCTCCAGAGTGAATGCACCAGTTTGCATTCCCACCAACAGTGAAAGAGGGTTCTTCTTTTTCTGCATGCTTACCAACCCCTGTGTTTCCTGTGTTGTTAATGTGAGTCATTCTGACGGGTGTGAGGTGGTATCTCATTGTGGTTTTTATTTGTATTTCCCTGATGATGAGTGACGTTGAGCATTTTTTCATGTGTCTGTTAGCCATCTGGATGTCTTCTTCAGAAAAGTGTCTGTTCATGTCTTCTGCCCATTTCTTAACTGGGTTATTTGATTTTTGGGTGTTGAATTTGTTAGGTTCTTTATAGATTTTGGATACTAACCCTTTATCATATATGTCATTTGCAAATATTTTCTCTCATTCCATAAGCTGCCTTTTAGTTTTATTGATCATTTCCTTTGCTGTGCAGAGTTTTAATCTTGATGAAGTCCCAACAGTTCATGGTTGTTTTCGATTCCCTTGCCTACGGCAACATGTCTAACAAGAATTTGCTATAGCTGAGGTCAAAGAGGTTCTTGCCTGTGTTTTCCCTCTATAATTTTGATGGTTTCCTGTCTCACATTTAGGTCTTTCATCCATTTAGAATTTATTTTTGTGTATGGTGTAAGAAAGTGGTCCAGGTTCATTTTTCTTCATGTTGCCATCCAGTTTCCCCAGTACCACTTGTTGAAGAGGCTGGCTTTTTTCCACTGAATATCCTTTCCTGCTTTGTCAAAGATTAGTTGACCATATCATTGTGAGTCTCTCCTATGTTTTCTTCTCAGAGTTTTACTGTTTCATGTCTCAAGTCTTTTATCCATTTTGAGTTGATTTTGTGTATAGTTTAAGATAAGGGCCCCAGCTTTCCCAGCACTATTTGTTGAATAGACTATGATTGCCCATTGTGTATTCTTGATACTCTTGTCAAAATTAAGTGGACATATATGTGTGGATTTATTTCTGGGCTCTCTATTCTGTTCCAGTGGTCTCTATGTCTCTTTATGCCAGTACCATACTGTTTTGGTTAGTGTAATATAGTGTAATATATATTGGAAAATATATTGCAATATCTTTTGAAATCAAGAAGTATGATGCCTCCAGAACCATTATTCTTTTTCAGGATTTGTTGGGCTATCTATGATCTTTGGTGATTCCATTTGAATTGTAAAAATTTTTTTTCTATTTCTGTAAAGAATATCATTGTGATTTTGAGAGAGATCACATTAAGTCTACAGATCACTTTAGGTAGTATGGTCATTTTAACAACAGTAAGTCTTTCTAATCCCTAAATACAGGATGTGTTTCCATTTTGTTGTCCTTATTTAATTTCTTTAATCAATGTTGTATAGTTTTCAATATATAGGTCTATCATATTTTTAGTTTATTCCTAAGGTTTCTTTTTTTTTTTTTTTGGTACTATTGTAAATAGAGTTGTTTTCTAATTTCTTTGTCAGATAGCTTATTGTTAGTATACAGAAATGCAACCGTTGGTTTCATATCCTGCAACTTTCCTGACTTTGTTTATTAGTTCTAACAGTTTTTTGGTAGAATCTTTAGGGTTTTCTACATATAAAATAATGTTATCTGCAAATGGATAATTTTACTTCTTCCTCTCTGATTTGGATAACTCTTATTCTTGTCTAATTGTACTGGCTAGGACTATGGACCGTTGGTATTAAGTTGAATAAAAGTGATGAGAATGGACAACTTTGCATCATTCCTCATCCTAGAAGAAAAACTTTCAGGTTTTAACAATGGAGTATGATGTAGGTTTTTCATATATAGCCCTTATTTTGTTAAGGTACTTTCCCTCTATTCCTAGTTTATTGAAAATGTATTTCATGAAAGGTATTGGATTTTGACAAATGTATTTCCTATCTACTGAGATGGTCGTGTGATTTTTATTCTTTATTCTGTTAATGTGGTATATCACATTAACTGATTTTTTTAATAAGTTGAAACTTCCTGTATCCCAGAGACAAAATCCCATTTGTTCGTGGTGTATTATCTTTTTAATGTGCTACTGGATTCAGTTTTCTAGTATTTTGTTGAGGATTTTGCATCTGTATTCATAAAAATATTGGTCTGTATTATCTTACAGTGTCTTTGTCTGGTTTTGGTATCAAAGAAATGTTGGCCTTATAAATGAGTTTGGGAGTGTTCCCTCCTCAATTTTTTGGAAAAGTTTGAGGATGATTGTTATTAACTCTTCCTAAAATCTTTGGGAAAAATCATCTGGTCTGGGCTTTTCTATGTTGAAAGGGTTTTGATTACTGATTTAATTCCCATACTAATTATTGGACCTTTCTGATTTTCTATTTTTTTCCTGATTTAGTATTGAGAGATTGTATTTCTAGGAATTTATCCATTCATAGGTTATACATTTTGTTAGCATGTAATTGTTCATTTAGTCTCATGATCTTTTTTATTTCTGTGTCAAAATTTGTAACATCTCTTCTTTCTTTTCTGATTTTATTTGAGTTTTTTTTCTTCATCTAAGAGTTTGTCAAATCTGTTTCTTTTTTAAAATCTTTTAAAAAACAAACCCTGAGGTTTAATTGATTTTTCTGTATTGTTTTTCTATTTTCTATTTATTTCTCCTCTAGCCTTTATTATTTCCTTCCTTCTACTAACTTTGGTTTAGTTTGTTGTCCTCTTTCTAGCTCTTTGAATTGTAAAGTTAGGTTGTTTACTTAAGATCTTTCTCCTTTTTTTGAAGTTTTTTATTGCTATTAACTGTCCTCTTACTACTGCCTTTTGTGGGTTTTTTGTTTTTTGCTTTTTTTTTTTTTTTGGCAGCCCATACATTTTGGCATGTGTGTTTTTATTTTCATTTGTCCCAAGGTATTTTCTAATTTAATTTTTTATTTCTTCTTTGATCCAATGGTTACTCAAGAGTGTCTTTTTTAATGTCTACATATATGTGAATTCTCAAGTTTTTCTTCTACTATTTGTTTCTAGTTCCATTGTGGTCAGAA
>PISW01009582.1:0-59199 GCA_004023785.1 Mungos mungo | reverse complement strand
AAAAAAAAAAAGTCACCTCCTCCAGGGACACCTGGGTGGTTCAGTCAGTTGAGCAGTGACTTAGATTCAGGAAACGATCTCATAGTCCATGAGTTTAAGCCCTGCGTTGGGCTCTGTGTTGATAGCTCAGAGCCTGGAGCCTGCTTTGGATCCTGTGTCTCCCTCTCTCTCTGCCCATCCCCCACTCACATTCTGTCTCTCTTTCTCTCTCTCAAAAATAAAATAAAAACATTAAAAAGAAGAAGGAGGAGGAGGAGGAGTAGAAGGAGAACAAGAAGTCACCTTCTCCAGAAAACTACCATGAACCAGTTTCATTCCTCTGATGATTGTGTGCCTACTTTCAGCCAAGCACCATGCTAGAGTGTGGCTGGTGGCCAAGGCTGCTTGAGTCAGCATCCAGGCCCCCACTGACATGCCTTCCCTCTTTGGTCCTGAACCCCAAGCAGCTAGATATTCAGAGCTCTCACCACCCTCTTCTCTGATTGTTGAGTTGATTGTCTGAATCCCCTGCTAATCTGTGAAGTCCTTGGACAAGGATGATGGCTTTTATCTTTTTATTCCCAAAGCCTGGCACATTCTAACCGGGAATAGAAGCAGCTCACCTTACTCCTATTTCTTCTTATTTATTAAAGCATTTTAGTTTACATGCTTGAGACACACACATAGAGTGTGACTCATTACACAAAAATTTTAATATACTTTGTATTTTTCTTTTTTATGGATATTTCTTTTCACATGTGAATATATTTAAATCTTTATCTTGTACAATGATCATTTTACATGCAGACACAACAACGTTCAGCCAGTATGCAGAATCACTGAAATTATACAACTGGAATTTTATAACTTATATATGTATTTTATTCTTATCAGAACAATGGAGACACTGAACAAAATTAACCAAACTGTGTTTATTGCCCCTCTTGTCATGTGCACATTCTACCAACACTTTCTGTCTTCAGCTTATTGATAGGTAAGGAGGATCAAAAGAAAAGAGAGCTCTGGAGTTATCTTTTCCTATTCTTCTATACCATCATTTTCAGCAGAAGCAGTGAGCTAATACAGGGAAGTAACATTAACAAGAAAAAATATGATAAGGTTCCCTGGTCTCTGGTGCTTCTTGGAACACTGTTGCCTTCTTTCTGCTTTGGAAGCACATTCTGGTTCTACCTGGAAAGCATGGCCTCTCTCCCTCTCTCCCCACTTCCTCTCCTTACTTATCTTCCCCTTCCCAATTTACTCTGTCATGAAAATTACATACTTGCCTTGTACTTATTTTAAGTGTTGCTGGCTTCCCATGTGTGTGGTTTGGCTGGGACTCTGTGCTCATGGGGCAGCAGGGAAGGGTAGACACCCACGTTACGTCTATCTCCTCTGCTCACGTGTATATTCCAATGTCCTTTGAACTTCACTCACAAAACACAACCACAAAGATACATTATTAAGAAGTTCAAGATGGCTGGGCACCTGGGTGGCTCAGTCAGTTCAGCAACCAACTTTAGCTCAGATCATGATCTCCTGGTTTGTGAGTTCCTGCCCCTCAGCAGGCTCACTGCTGTCAGCACAGAGCCCACTTTGGATCCTCTGTCCTCCTCTCTCTCTGCCCCTCCCCTCCTCACATGCTCTCTCTCTTTCAAAAACAAATAACATGAAGAAGGCGAAGGAGGAGGAGGAGGAGCAGGAGCAGGAGAAGGAGAAGAAGAAAAAGTTGTTCTAGATGGTAAGAGCCAACATTATCCAAAGGTGGGACTTTTCTGAACATAGGACCTTATACAACTTCACAGGTCACATGTCCATGAAGTGGTCCGTGGGTGTACTGAATGGTCACAATCAATCTGACCTCATTTTTTTTTAGCAACAACTGGGTTGAAAATAGCTCAAAGAGAAAGCCAATAACTTCAAGATTGTAACAATAAAGGAGAACACTATTCAAAGTCAGACACCCTGAGAATATTACAATGTGACTTTACAAGCCGTCAGACATAGCTCACAGTCTGAATTCAACAAACATTTATTGTGCTCAGTATTACACAAAAACCTACCAGGACAAGAGTGAGTGGGGGAGTATTCCTTGAATGAAGAGATACTCTCCCTGACCTCAAGAACATTAACCTCACTGGCGAGACGGAGAGCTACAGAACGATATTGCCAAAGAGATTATAGCTGCTGCTAGGATGGTAAAAATAAGCACTATGGAGGCAAACTGAGGGAGTATTTGACTCTAACTCCCTAACTCAGAAGATAGAGGTTCATGAGCAATAGATGACATTTGAACTGGTCCTTAAAGATGAGTAAAATATTGCTAAAGGATAAGGAAAGAACATTTGTCTTAGCTTGGATTCTTCTAAGAAGTAGAGTCTGAGACAAGGGTTTGCATGCAAGTGGTTTATTTTGGGAAGTGATTGAGAAGAGATTGTATTACTGAACTTATTAGTGCTTTGGGCAAATGGAGCTCAGCTCCACTGGAAACTACTGAGGAGCCATGTAGAATGCACCTTCACCGCAGGACCAGGGGAGAGTGACCTATATCTACTGGCTCCCAACCTCTGTTGGTCTACAAGACTGCCCCAGGACTATTAACGAACACTTTAGCATTTACAGGTTTGCACACATCCAGGAAGAGTTGAGCAGGCTCCCCCAGTTATTCCCCACTGCTGTGGAAGAGAAGCCCAGAGGTGGAGAAGATATATGTGGTGCAGCTGAAGCGAGGTGTGGTCAGGCCACACCTATGCACTGCTGGTTGCCACAGCAACACCTGGAACAAGTGTGAGAGGAGCATCAGAGATGTTCTGCACAACATCTTGCCCTGTGCTTCTCAAACTTGAGCATACGTCAGACTCCCCAGGGGGCTTGTTAACACAAATCAGTGGGTACCCTCCCACCCCTGGGTTTCTGGGTCAGTAGATGTAGTGTGGAGGTTGAGAATTAACATTTCCAATACATTCTTTGTGTGGACATCCGGGCTTTTAAAGACAGTTGCCCCCTCTGTACAGGGACTTCAGACTGATCAAGCAGCAGAAAGAGAAGTTTCCTAAGACAAACAAAACTATATACATATCTCTAGGAAGAGCAAAAATTGATTTCATCATAACAAATATAGAATTGGCATGCACTCGTGTGTACTCATACCAGTGATAATCTACTGAGAGTTACTCATCTATTGATACCCTAATGAGAATTTCAACAGCCAAAAGTAAAGAAGAGGTTGATGTTGGTTATTGTTTGGGCCTTATTCCCACCTCAATCCAGATCTATTTGCTGCCCTTCTCTGTGCCAGGGAAGCTAATCTCTCCAGACTGGATCCTCCAGATTGGCCAATCAGAGGCACCATTAGGAAACCAAAAAGTGGGAGAAGAGACCGTTGGGGTGGTTATTCTCTCTGCTCTTTTCGTGTCTCCCCAAAGGGCTGTCAGTGGTTGTGTTCCCACATAGCTATTGTCCTGTTGGAGCCCCCTCTGGTACATTTCTCATCAGGCTCTGACAACCTTATCCCCACCCCTCCTTGCCCTTCAGGCCGCAGGGAGGTCATGACTCCTCACTGTTCTTGTTTTCTGGGTGCCTTGCCATCCGGGGTTGGTTCCTTTAACTCTGCCCAAAGAACTTCGTTAATATTCTTTTCAACTTAGCCACTGTCTTTCTACTGGGATCCTGACAAATAACAGTACCTCAAGGAAAAATAAAAATAGAGCCAGATAAAGAAACACAAGTACACCAGTATTTCTGAGCTTTTGGCATGAAGAATCACCCTGATAACACTCAAGGGATATTGAAATTTGAAGATTTAAATACAGGATAAAATGAAATATAAAGTAAAAAAGTGGATGAGTAACACACAAAATAAACCAAAGCCTTGAAATGATTGCAAAGATTAAAGATATACCAAAAAAGCTAAAAGAACTCCATGGAGTCTGATTTTTCTTTCACACCCTGAGAAATTTGCTATAGGCAAGGGAGAGGCCCCCAAAAGCACTAACTTGTCCTATATAAAATGCTTCCCCATCTACTTGAGCCCTGGGAACATGGAATACTGGCAGCAGAAAAGAAAAGTGTGATTTAGGCTGTGGACATGAAAGCCTTCAGAAGCATCTTGGGAAATACAAGATAAGATCAGGCCAGAAATTAATAAGGGAACACAGTGATAAGGTAACATGTTGCAATCAATTTAAAGTTCACATCTTGCTTGATTTATGCATCCATCACGAAATCCATCAAAAGCCAGTGTCTCTTTGGTCAATTTTAACTCTATTCTTCAGGGCTCCCCGTCCTGCACCCCTAGCCCCAGGCTCTGCCTAGAGTTCCTGGTTCAGCATCTCAGAGAACACCAGATGCTCCAGCTTTGGGCTTCTGTCATCAGGAACCATGAGCAACTTACAGTGGGAGGCGGAGCCGCCATGCTCCTCAGCAAAAACTGCCAGTTACTTCCGACCTCAAAGGGACTTTTCTAAGGAGGGCGCTTAAGTGAGACAGTGGGTGTTGCACAGGGAGGGGGAAGGATTTTGGTTAAGCCTTACAGCTCTTCTAAAAGGCCCTCTGTTCTTATTTTACTCTGTTTACACTGTGCACTGTTGTTTTCCAGATTTCCAAGGTTAAATCTGGCACCCCTATTAACACTATTTGAGTCCTTCAGAATTTCCAGAGCTTCTTGGCTAATCCGATGTGTGTAGTGCTTTTCTTTTAGCTGAGCACAAATGTAGGGCGAATCAATGCTTTTGTCTACTACAGCAGACCTCGTCCCCATGTGATAATCTAAGATGTGGTCTTTGTCCTTAATCTTCTTATCAATGAGTTGATCCAGTATTCAGGTTACCATATTTTACCTCAGGTGAGAGGATGTGATTATCACCACAAAAATAGTTGATGTTTATTGAACATGTACTATGTGCTAGCAGATGCATATTTAAGTACTTAATCCTATAGTGATCCTATGTGGTAGTCCCATTTCTACAGGTGAAGAAATCGAGCTCAACAGACTAAGAGACTTATCCAAGATGATGGAACTAGTAGGTGGCGGAGCTGGGCCATGAATCCAGTTAGCCCTTTTTTGGCCAGGAATGGTATTCCCGTTGGGGGACATGTGGCAATGTCTGGAGATACCTTTTGCTTGTTATGACCAAGGGGATATATCCAGCAATGCTGCTGAAAACCCTACAAAGCACCCTACAAAGTACAGGACAGCCCTGCACAAAGGATTATCCAACCCAGAAAGTCAACAGTGCCAAGGCTGAGTGAACTTGGTCTAACCACTATGCTATATGGTAGGACTCGAATGCTTTTCTGTTTGTTTTCATGTCTTCGGATTTGGTAGAATGTCTTTGTTGGAACAAATTCTAATAGTGTCCCTTTCAGAATTACCCTTAAAAAACGAGGTGAGGAAGTTCTGCTCTTCCCCACCAGCTTCCTTCATCTCTCTTCTCTTGCCTGAGTTGGAATGAGGGCATGATTAGCTGCTCAGCAGAGCATTCATTCTGTGAGAACAGAATGTCGAACTCGGCTGTTCTGTGATGGGCTATCTGGTTCCGGGGGTTGATTCAGTAAGATACACCCAGACAGCTCTGCGGATTTTTTTCCCAGTTACCACAGGAAGTTGAAAGGCAAAAAAGAATCCTCTCACAATTTCTCTGGCTTTTCCTATACTTTGAACTATCCTACCAATTCTACAGTAGCTTAAGAAAAATACAGGAGCAGCGCTGAAAAGATTTACTTTAAGCTTTCTTAGAAAAGTCTTTGATGCCTAGAGGGTCATCTACTTGGGGCAATGCTGCATTCAGCTCATAAGCATTTGCCTTTGGGTATGAGATGGTGAAAGGCAGCACACAGATATCAGGATGTGGCTGTTCTTTCTCCCCAGATCCACGTTCTTATTTCTTTGTGGTTAATACATCTTGGAGAAGGAGGAAGCCTTCCTTCTCATGCTATTTACAAACTGAAGGTAGATTAAATAATGTTTGAAAAGACACCCTATCTGCCAAAAAAAAAAAAAAAAAGGAAACTCAGAGGCAACTTTGGAAACTTCTGGAAGGGTAGAGAAACTTGGAAAATTAAGATCACAAATGGGGCGGTTAATGTAATGTAGGAAAAAACCTGACAGAGCAGACAACTATGAGCACAGATTATTACTTCCAAAGGCTGGACATGAAAATCTGATAATGACAATTTTTAAGCCCTTGATGAGCAGAAACGTCTTGAAACATGTCTGTGTCCCTGCTGCTGAGTACAAACACCCTGAGAAAAGCCATGGGAGACAGACATGGATGAGCGGCCCTGGCAGCGATACAGGAGCCACAGCCTTCAAGAGAACACCTCACCTGAGCAGTCCTCAGCCCGCAAATCCTACCTTCTTGCTCCTCGTGGAGCTCAGCCTTCCAGCAACAGAATTGGGGAGAGGGCAACATTTGTAAGGCAAACACTCTGGATCCAAATATGCAGTGTAGCCCAGACTGTTATGGTCTGGCGAGTTTTAGGGGAGGGGGGGGTCTGAGGTAGGACCTGAGATTCTGCATGACCCAGAGCTCACTCTGAGCACCAAGGATCTAAGGAGGAAGTATACAGGACTCGGGGTAGCTGTGAAGCCAGACGAGGCTTCTGAGACACAGATCTGATCATATCGCGCCCCTGCACTCTGCTGTCAGAGTCAAGTTCAAACCCCCCAGATTGGCAATTCAAGACACTGGGCAGCCTGACATCACCCAGTTCACCCGTACTGTCATCAGCCTGCATCTCTCCCTGCACTGGCTGTGCTCAGCTCTCCTGGAATGGAACATCAAGCCCCTCCACACCTACTTGCTTTTATTCTGCTCTGACTTCCACCAGTGAAATTTTTCTCCCATGACACCTGCACCCCCTGAGTTCCTCCTCACCCCATGACACTTCCTTCTCCAAAGCCTTGGCTACTTCCCATGGTCGTCTCTCTATACCTCTAATAAAGCACATAGGACATCATATTATATTTTACTTAAGTGTAGAAGCCCCCTGACTAAACTGTGAGTCCTCAGGAGCAGAACCTCTATCTTCTTCATTCAGGTTACCCCATGTCTTCACTCAGTTACCTGGCACCAGATATTTATTGCCAAAATATTAGTTAAATAAGCAAAGGAAGGAAGTATCATGCCATCTCCATTGTTTTCCTCTTTTCTTCTTTTTCAAAGGTCTCTAGTGGTCTCAAATGTTTGGGGTTATAGATTTAAGTGGTTTTCAATAGTCATGGTAAGAGCTAATTTTATAGAACATTTACTATACATTAGATATTATTCTAAGCTCTTCAGTCTCATGAAGGCATTTAATCTTCATAGTGATTTCTATGACCCTATGTAGTTATTGTCTTTATTGTTCCTATGTTATGTATGAAGATATTGCAGCACAGAGAAATTAAGTAACTTGATCACAGTCACACAACTAGAAGTGCCTGCACCAGGATTTAAACCAAGGCAGCATGGTGTTAAAAACAAGAATGAGTCAGGGTGTCTGGGTGGCTCCGTTGGTTAAGTGTCAGACCTCGGCTCAGGTCATGATCTCGCAGTTCATGAGTTCAAGCCTTGCACTGGGCTCTGTGCTGACAGCTCAGAGCCTGGAGCCTGCTTCAGATTCTGTGTTTCTCTCTCTCTCTCTCTGCCCCTCCCCTGCTCATGCGCTCATGCTTGCTCACTCTCTCTCTCTCTCTCTCTCTCTCTCTCTCTCAAAAATAAATAAGTATTTTTTAAAAAGGATGAGTCTTTGGAGGACCCAATAATAAGACAAATGGGCCACAGCTCTGTTCCACTCTCCCTGGCATTCTCCAGCCTTACCCAGCTTACATAACAAAGAGCCCTCAGTCATATTTTTCCTTTATAGTGGACTCATACTGGAGCTGGAATACACCCTAGTGTCTCCTTTATGTGATGCTCACAGACCTCCTGAAGGGTTATTGGCAATGTCAAGTATGACAGCCTGTCTCCTCATTCAACAGAGGGAAAGAAGCACAGAGTTCAAAGATGTGTTCACCACCAAATTGAGAGGTATGTGGCTGTTGACTTCTGTCTTCATAGAAAAGCTTGCCTTCAAGGTATTAATAGCAACCCACAACTTCTGGTCAATAATTACAGCACATTTAGTCATGAATTGGCTTTTAGATTTCTCAAGGTGGTTCTCTTGACCACAGTTGGGTCTTGGTCTAGGTGTAAGACCTGTGTTCACTATCATTGAGGAGGTAATAAAAGCCTCCTTCATTGGATGCCACTACCCCAACTAGGGTCCTTTAAGAACTTTGAGCAGATAAATGAGGGGCAGGGACTGACTGCCTAAGTATGGCCCACACTTCTAGTGATGCCCAAAGCTAGGAGGCGAACAAGACTTCCCACTGGGTGGCTGAAGTTTTGTGGGGTGTATGTTGGAATTAAATTTCTCCCTCTGTCCAACCCTGTTTCCTCTTCCTTCATCAGCCTTGATGGTTAAGAAACATCAGGCTCCCAAACTCTATCTCAGCATCTGGAAAATCCAACCTGCAGCAAACTAGCCTTGGGATAGGATGAATCCTTCCATTTTCTCCTC
Organism: Mungos mungo; assembly: GCA_004023785.1. Lineage (NCBI taxonomy): Eukaryota > Metazoa > Chordata > Mammalia > Carnivora > Herpestidae > Mungos > Mungos mungo. The sequence goes on along the minus strand of PISW01009582.1, from coordinate 50,676 downwards.
TATCTTCTTTCTCCTTAGAGCTCCACACTTTAGAATCTCTAACCTTACAAAATGACTGCTTGCGCCAACAAAAATCATGCATTTCTGCATGGCCCCACATTGGCTCATTGCTATTCTCTCTGCATAAAATGTCCTACCCATCCTTCCCTTCCCCTACATCATCCATGTGACAACCTTCTAACTATCTTTTATGGCTCAACTCAAATGGCCTGCTCTCCCTAGCTTACAGTCAAGGATTGATTGCCACCTGCCTTCCACAGCACCTTCTGTGTAGTTTATTATGATACTGATCACACTTTTATATTCTCTCACTGAGCTGTGGGACACCTGGGAATAGATTCTGTTCTTATTCATCTCTTTAGCCCTAGCACTTGGGATACAATAGGAGCACAATACCTGTTTACTCAATTAAATACATTTGAATTTATGATGATCATCTGGTGGGATTTATGTTCATACATGAATGACTATTCCTAAAGACACTGATCTCTTTAAAGCCCTCCCAACCCCCAGTTCCATGACCAGGGGCCCACTGGCACAGGTGTGACCAGCGTACAGACCTTAAGCTCAACTTATAAAGATGGCTCAAGGCTACACACACACACACACACACACACACCTGCCCCTCTCCTCTACTGAATGAGTCAGAATCAGGAGTAAAACTCCAGGGTAAGAGAGTAGCACCCCCTCCACCTCCCCTATATACATGAAATATAAGAGGATGTCCCTACAGCCCTATGTCCAAACTCCTATCAGGAATCAGATGATCAACCTCTGTGTATCTCTGCCTCTTCTTCTCCTCACCCACTCACGATTGTGACCTGGGACCATCTCTTCCCTATATTAGATCACTTTCCCTTCTATATCATAGCTTGCTCATGGGGTATTAGCCCACATCTATCTTCCTCTAGGACTTCTTGGAGAACACTGACTGAGCCACAAAGAATGTATATATTTCTTGGTCCCTGACCAAATTATCATCTTTTAGCCTTACCATGTTATGACTATTCTTGTCAAGTAATGAGGAAATAAGGTCAGAAAACATAAGGACAGATTTGAGAAATTCTAGAGAGATGACTTCTAAAGATACTGGACCTGCTTCTGGGATGTGGATATAAGGGTGGATGTAGAGGAGTGGGGGATAGACAGGGAAAGTTCAAAAGAAGAGTTATAATAACTGGCTCATTCCATAAAAAGGAGATTTAGAGTCTGTTTATCTTTAATGTACATATTTGGAGATCTGTGGCATTAGATTCATGACATATATACCTGGAACCAGAATGGTGATAGTTCATTCAACAAATATTTATTAAGTGCTTACCATGCATCAGGCACTGTCCTAGGCACAAGGGGTAATCTGGGAGCTGAGAGTGGTGGCCCCATCTTGGTTCAGTATAGCATTCAATTAAACACTAGTTAAACATCCAAAAATATATTTAGTTCCTTTCTGCTGTTTCTCATGAAAACTGCAAAAAGAGGAGTTCAAATCCTCTTCAAATCCTCCTTCTCCCCTCCCCAATTGGCCACTCTTACACTCAACTGCCCAGAAGTCTTTTCCCTCCTCACTCCACCCCCCAGCTCCATGATGGTCAGCTCAGTCCCTCTTTTCGTACAAAAGCAAAAGGCTGGGATGACAGAGAGTTAAAGAAAAAGATAAATAAGTCATCACACATGATGCCTCCCATGTGAGGAAGGGACCCACTAGAATCCAGGGTCCAAAACCAGGGAGCCCCATCAGTTACCATGCTTTAAAACAAAAAAAGAAGGGCAACGATAAATTAAGGCAGCCACTGACTTTGTCCTCCATCGTGGCAATGAGCTGCCTCTCGGCGAAAGCTTCACTCCAGCTGGTGTTTATCAAGGAAGATGGTGAGAAGCAGCAGCAGTGTTTATTACGAGAATGTGAAAGATCCTTTGTCATTGTTTATTGACCATTCCTGACATATCCAATGGCCGGTATGTACTTCATCATTCTGTTGGATGGATATTAATGTAAAAAAAAAAAAATCACTCATCAAGAGCTAAAGAACTTTTGCCTAAGGCATTCTACAAAGACTTAAAGTTGATAACAAATTCTGCCAGGCATTTTCATCCTTTGGAAACCAGTGAGCTGGACAGTCTACATTTATCACATGACTCAGGGATAATGGAAAATGAAAAGGCATTTGCTTGAACCCACCCCCCACCACAAACTATTTGATTCATTTTTGCTTTTTAGCTACCTGACCACCCACGATAATAAGGATGGCTAACATTCATTGAAAGTTAGCCCTTTTCCATGGATGTTCTTAGTATTCACCAATCTATCAAGTGAATTCTGTTATCATCCTCTTTTAAGATGAAGAAGTCAGGGCACCTGGGTGGTTCAGTCAGTTGAGACTTGGACTCCTGGTTTCAGTTGAGGTCGTGATCTCACAGTTCATGAGTTCAAGCCCCATGGCAGGCTCATGCTCAGAATTCTCTCTCTCTGCCCCTCCCAGATTGCTTGCTCACTCTCTCTCTCTCTCTCTCTCAAAATAAACAAATACACTTAAAATGAAAAATTTTTAAGTAAGATGAAGAAGTTATGGTTCAGTGAGATTACGTAGCTTGCCCACGGTCCCATGGCTAATACCAAGAGAAGCTGCATTGCCAACCCAGGAACTGGGGGCCCTAGCCTCCTGAAATTTCATTCTGCACCTCAGGAAAGAGAGAGGGGCAATCTCACTTTCTGTGTGAAGCTTGCGCACAGCTCAAAGCAAGGCTGTGTCCACAGAGAACTCTTCTAGTTCAATCAAACTGCTGGTCACTTTCATGGAGAAAGGACATAACTATTTATATACCAAAGACAAACGAAACTAACTGAGTGGAAAGCTCCCTAGACAGTGACTATTAGACAATAGGATGTGAAATCCAAGTTCTACGATCTCTAGGTTATCCTTTGGCACACTGAAGCTCTGAACCTCTTGTGAGAGACTTTGATCTTTGCGTATTTTGCCAAACCTGAAACTGACCCTACTCTATTGAAAACGTTCGGTTTTCCTCTCAGCCTTCTGAGTCAGTTAAATTTTAAACAAGTAGAATTGTGTTTTTCTTGCTAAACACTTAAATAAAAGATGACCTATTTAACAGGTGAGGAGTTATTCTAATAGTATTACAACAAAACTCATAAATCATGGCTATTGTAATTTCCCTAAAATCACATATTTTGGGGGTGCCTCAGTGGCTCAGTTGGTTTAGCATCGGATTCCTGATTTCGGCTCAGGTAGTGGTCTCATGGTTCGTGAGATCAAGAGTTCCTTCGGGTTCTGTGAGGTGACAGTGCAAAGCCTGCTTTAGATTCTCTCTCTCCCTCTCTCTCTGCCTCTCCCTCAGTCTCTGCTCTCTCTCTCTCTCAAAATAAATAAACTTTCTATAGAAAAAAATTTTTATCATAAAAAATAAAATAATATATTGTTTCCAATACTTATCTCGTTGTATCTTTCAATTGTTAAAGACAGGGGTGCCTCAGACAACTTAGTATGGAACACACAGACAACTGGATCTCTTCTACTAAAGTTCAACATTCACTTCGATATTTAAAAACAATTTTTTTAATATTAATATTGAAAAAAGGTGAGTGGATACTTTCCCCCTTTTCACATTTATTTGAAAACAGAGTTTTAGCAGTAGTTCAAATAATTGAGGCACACACACACAACTTCTTCTAGAATCATCCCAATCTAGCAAGTAAGTTCTTGTTATTTTCCCTTCCAGGTGTACACTTAATTTCACACAACTGCACCCTGTACATTTTCAACCCTGCTAAATAAAAATATAACTTATTTTTGTACAAACTACTAATGAGGATTTCTTCCTTCTCCATCCAGCAGCCTGCAGGTGCTGGGTATTTATGTACATCACATCCTTTCTCAATATACATCCATTAGCTCATTTACTTCTTTTTTTAAATTTTTTAATGTTTATTTATTTTTGAGAGAGGGAGAGACAGAGCATGAGCCAGGGAGGGGCAGAGAGAGAGAGGGAGACACAAAATCCAAAGCAGGCTCCATGAGCTGTCAGCACAGAGCCGGATGTGGGGCTCAAACTCGTGGGTTGTGAGATCATGACCTGAGTCAAAGTCAGATGCTTAACCGACTGAGCCACCCAGGTGCCCCTAGCTCATTTACTTCCTATAGTAACTCACTGAGTTTTCATGAATGTGGAAAATAGGAATATATGTTCTACTCTGGTCACCAGGTAGCATCAAACTTTTTCTGTAAAGGACCAGGTAGTAAACATCTTAGGCCACATGGTCTCTGCGACCACTCAGCTCTACACTGCAATGAAAAAGCCGCCATTGACAATACACAAGTGAGTAGGCCCATTGCCAACAAGACTTTTTTATGGACATTGAATTGGAAGTCAGATCATCTTCATAAATCACAAAATATTATTCTTCTTCGGTTTCTTTCAACCATTAAACATGCAAAAACCACTCTTAGTCTACAGACAAAATACAAGCAGGCAGGGGGGCTATCGTTTGCCAACTCTGACCTGGAACAGAGGCTTTTGGAGGTAGAAAGAGGCCTTAAAGATCTCTGCTTTAATTGCTTCTTCTCTCATGGGTAAAGAATCCAATGCTTCCCGAAGGCAGGCGTTTACTATGGCCTGGTAGGACTAGACCCCAGATATTCTGACTCCCAGTTCAGTGCACTTTCCACCAAAAGGCACTGCTTAAAATAAAAGGGAAATAAGAGGCCAATTAAAGAGATAACTGTAAAAGCTACTACGCATTACGCCCAAAGACTAGAACACCCAGTGCTGGCTGCTCGGCCTGTCGCTACTTATGCAGACAGCTTTTGGCATGCTTTCAGAGGGCTTGAGAAATGATAACTGGTTAGGCAGAAATAGTTCCAAGAAACAGCACAGTGACTTTTGCTCTGCTATTTCCTTGCTCTACTACAATTTAACTCTTCTTCTGCCCGAGTTGTGAAATCTGGAAAACAAGGAAATCGACATTTGCCATTTTAACTTTTATAAGAGTTTCACTTTTTATACCAACTTGATCTGTTTAAAAATAGGACGCAACCATCAAAGAGGGCAGATCCCCACTCCCAGCCCCAACCCCCACCCTGCCCCAGGTAATCGCTAACAAAGCACTTGGTTGCAGATCTACCGCGGGCAGAACCACGTAGCTCTCTCCCCTCCTTCTGTTTCCTTGAATGCCATGTTTTGCTTGCCTCTATTTATTTGGTTTCTACTGCCTCAATAGGAACAAAAAGTCACCAGGCAGGCCAGCTACCGTGAAAGCAGCAGTTGAGATCAGAAAGGCAAGTGAGCCCACTCCCTCCCTGAATCAGACATTCTGAAAGCTGGAACAGAGGCCATAATTGGGGAGGAGGGGGGGAAGGAGAGTGTGTGTGTATTCACATGCAGGTTTTTGTGCCTGTGTGCAGTACAGGAAATAGAGACAGAGTTAAACTCTTCAGGGAAAGGGAGCAGAATGAGACAGGCAGAGCTGAGAAGAATGGGAGAGGAAGTTACCTGAGCCATCAGTTTCACCTTGCCATGTGGGATGAGAAAAGGACATTCTGCATATTTCCTCTTGTCTGAAGCATTTCCTCCTTCTGTCTCTCTGGCCTGGCTGCCCTGAGTCATCCAGTAGAGACAAAAGGCCCTTAGGGGCCAAGTCACACCCCCAGCTCCAGCCCAGCATCTCCTTCTTGGGCCTGTGCATGCTGCCCCACCTCCTTGGTAGCCAGGTGTGAGCAAACACGTGAGTATCTGTTAGCCTGCCCTGCTGGTCTGGGAGCCCCTGAGACCAGGCACCATGTTTACTTTCTCCATCACTATATGCCAACACCTGGCAGAATGTCTGACGCACAGTAGCAGAAGCTGCTCAAAGTAGCTGGGTGAACGAACTTGGTTCCAAAAAAAAGAAAAAGAAAAACAAATTCAAAATTATGAGTACAAGCAGGGGAGGGGCAAAGAGAGAAAAAGAGAGAATCCAAAGCAGGCTCCATCTATGCTGTCAGGTCAGAGCCCTACTCGAGGCCATGAACTATGAGATCATGACCTGAGCTCAAATCAAGACCAACTTGAGCCACCCAGACCCCCTGAACCAGAGCTTTTTAATAAAGATTTAAGGTTTGTCATATAAGCGCCCACAGTCCTGATGGGAAAGATGGGCTGAACCCTGAGTCCCCTTGGATCTTCAGTGGAAGAAAAACAGAGAGTTGTGCAACTACAAAGAGCCCCTGATCTCTCGGGGGAGGGGACTTGTGAACGGTGGGGCTCATTCACATAGCAGATATACTCAAAGTTGTGAGGTCTACCTGATTCTTCGGCATTACCTTAGGTGAGACTTTCAGAAGTGTCCAGAGAAGCAAAGCAAGTAGTACTAGGAAGTCAGAGTTGTACCCACCACATACCCTCCCTGCTGTGCAGGTTCCTCACCCAAAAAATGGGCAACGTTACCATCTTTCGCCCATCTTCCCCCCTAACTCGGAATGCTACCAGGCAAATTTTGCATGTGGCTTTATTCAGGCTTTCATATGCAAATAAATAGATACATATTACCACTTTCAATATTCATTGAGCATTTGCTATGTGGCAGGTGCCAAACTGAGTTCAATGGAGTAAAGAAAGGGGAAAAGCAGAATGGCCATCCCTTGAAGCTTGTAGTCACTGAGAGGAAGTGGAGGCATTAAGTGATTCATTTTTACTTAACAAACTTTCATTAAGCATCTATTAAATGCCGGGCACAAAAAAAGGAGTAGGTTGAATGAATTAATTAGGCCCATAATTCAGTGAAAAAGATTAGCCAATCTGCAAATAACCATAATGCATTATTGGTGTACAGCATGGATGGAATAAATGGATATTAAACACAAAAACTTAACTTTGTATGGGCATCAGGGAAGCTGCCACAGTATGAGTTTTCAATTGGACTTATAAGAATGAATAGATGTGCAGGGTGGCAGTGGGGGGAGGGATAAAAAGGGGGGACCTGGGGAGAAAGGACCTTATGGACCTAATATACCAACTGGGTATGGACCTGGGCCGAAAATGCTATCGTTTCAAGAACAGCAAACACATGTGGAGTTAGTGAAACCAGCAGAAAGAAGGGAAGGGGGTGCCATGTGGAAAAAAAATTGATAATATACCCCATAGGCAACAGAGAACCATGGGAAGGCTCTGGAGCCAAGGAATATAAAGACCACACTTGGGTTTAAGGAGGACGCCTGGTCACTGAAAGGAGAATAAGGACACGAGTAATGTTTCTATCCCTGTTCACACAAGTCCAACAGGACCAGCCCAAAAGGAGGCCACCAGGCTTCAGCGCTGGGTGGGGGAAACCTCTGGAGGGAAGAGAAGTCGGTCTGCATCGGGTACAAGAACAGAGCAGAGGCAAAACTGAATGCAACAAGGTGGTTCGGGACATGTGTCCCAGATGGTGACCTCCTCGAGGACAGGGAATATGTCTTGTATTGACTCATGCGTCACAAGGTCTTGCACAGGAAGGAGGTGAGCTTCCTGGGAAGGCTCCTACTGGAAGCTTCCAAAACCGAGCAAACATAGGCTCGAGGAGGAACATGTGCGGTAGGCGAAGGTGGAGGTGTCACCCATCGCGTTTGTCTCCTACGTGGGGGGCCAGAACCTCCCGCTGCTATCTGCATAATAACCCCTCTGCAAGTTTCAAAGTGCCACATTCTCTCACACACGGAACTGGCTTTCGGAGCAGATGTTGATAGGGAGGTCCTGCTGAAATGACTGATCGCCAGAGACTACGCCGGAACAAGAAGTCTTGCTAGAAGGGAAATAAGGCAGAGTTAACATCACAGCAGCTCAAAAAAGAAAGGGCCATTCATGGCTGACAGGTGTGTGACATTTGCAACTCAGGGGTTTATTAACGACGGCTTAGCTCCAAAGCATTCCTACTTGCCCATCAAATAAAGTCTGAAAACAAATGAATTCCACAAGTCTTAGATATACACACATAATAATCGTAGTTATTAAGATCATCCGGATTTGCATTTTACATTTAACCCTATTTATGAATTGAGAAAGATTCCTATATCACCGTTATATACACTATATACTATTTTTTAAAACTGCTATACAGTAAAACATAGGTTGTGAGTGTTAAAATAACAAGCTCAATAATGCAAATACCGTGTCACTGGGCATTCATCCAAAAGCAAAGGATTATTAAAGTACCTTACTCAAAAGATTACAATGTAACTGAGGCCCTGTAATATATTATACTGAATATAAATTTTTAATGTGTTAATTTTTTAAGTGTTAGCTAAATGCTTACTAGAGTGTTTTTAAAGTTAAACAATCTAGTGGCATAAACTTCAGCCATACAAAAGCAAGTTGGCAAAGTATCATAAAATATAGTAGGCAATAATTTGGTCTTAGCTCTGGGCATGCTAGTGCTTAATTGATAATTGGTCTCATGGGGACATTTGGCTGTTTTATTCTACATCAAACACACACACACACACACACACACACACACACACCACACAATTCTTGCCATGTTGTCAGGAACAGTTTCTAGATTGCTCATTTCTACTTCTGTCTTCCTATCTCACTATTTCTACTATCAATATTTTTTCCTCAAAAAATATACTGCCATTTCCTTGCAAATGCCCTCCTGGAATGGGAAATTCAGTATAAAATTGAATTCAAATTGGTCCAAGATTTAGCCACATAATTATAATCAGAACTGTGTCAAGTCATTGACTATTTTTATAATTTTTACAAAATTTTTACAATTTATAATTTTTGATACACATGGAATTTTTACAAAAGTTATACCCATTTTCATTCCCACCTGAAATATAAGAGAATATCTCACTGCATTCATTCCAGAATTCAATAGTTTTATTTAAAAATCTTTGCTTACTTCAAAATAAACGTAAGCTCATTTTAAAGCGGCATATGATTATCGTGTTCATTGTATTCCTTCCATTCTGAGTGATGCTGAGCATACTCTCGCCATTCTGTCCCCCTTTTGTGATTTTTCTTTAGGTGTCCCTTGTCCAGTTTTGTTTATTTTTTGGACAAAAGGAACTAGAGGATGGGAGGGAAGGGAGAGGGTGGAAGCATCTAAGTTTTTGAACTCCATGCATTTGAACTCCATGATTGACTCATTCATTCTTCGAGTACTTACTGAACACCAGTATGTGTGAGGCGCTGTTATCTGGGCACTGGAAATGCAACAGAAATGGCTCTGGGGCACCTGGGTGGCTCAGTCTGTTGGGCATCCGACTTCAGCTCAGATCATGATCTCATAGCTCGTGAGCTCAAGCCCTAAGTCAGGCTCTGCTGACAGCTCAGAGCTTGGAGTATGCTTTGGATTTTCTGTCTCCCTCTCTTTGCCCTTTCCTTGCTTGTGCTCTGTCTCTCTTTCTCTCGAAAATAAATAAACATCTAAAAAAACTTTTTTTTTAATAGTCGTTCCTCTTACAGAGCTTTCATCCTAGTGTTATTGGCCATGTCTATTTGTGTTAAGCTATCAATACATTGCTGTCTCTCCTGTAAGGGCATTACTGACATGATGACACCATGCATTGTACCCCAAGCCTAGGGCTTAGCATATTGCAGGACACAGTCCTGGTTCATGCTGGACACATCCCCAAGATATGTATACACTCATTGTCTTGCTTTTTTAACTAGCCACCAGTCAAGCCTGCCCACCCCCACTTCCAACTCCTGTACAAATCAGTTACTGACCTTCAACTACACTTCTGGGAGATTTTACACAAAGCTCCAACAATCCTTCCTCTGCCAAAGCAAACCAGCGGGCAAGATCAGCCCTCAAAAAGCTAAGCCTCAGAATTAGTCAGAGCAGGAGAGAATCTGTGCTTTACTAATTTGGCAGAAACAGACCCCAAGGCAGCTGGGGGTAGACTATAATAGGCCTTAAGGGTCCAGTTCTTCCAAGGACCCCAAAGAATTCCACACCTTCTTATTCACACTAGACATGCTCTGGACTCCCTAGTAGGGGGTCACTGTGGCCCCTGAGATTCCTCTTGTTCCAGAATCCCTGAGTCCTCAGACAAAACAAGGTGCATGTGTGCGTGTGTGTGTGTTCTCTTAACTTCAGTTCCTCCATCAATTACAAGAACTGCCAAGCTCCCATGTCAATTCCTTCTGCCTCTAACATGACTCTCTTCTATCTCCACCCAGTGCTTCCGTGACATCACGTATCTGCATCTTGTATACAGGATGGGGTGCTTATTCCCTTACCCCTGCTGCCTATGTGCAACCTGAACAACGATCCCGTCTTTGCCCACCTCACCTGGTTCCTGTGTTGCCTCCTCCCAGCTGCCTCCTATCACCTCTCCTCTCCCACTTCTTTCCTTGCACTCCTTGCTCTCCTTTGGAAATACATCCCCCTCCTCCTGCCTTTTCTCACTCCCTATGTGTCACTGGCACAAGTGGGTATGGTTGGTCTTCTCGTTGAATCCTAGCACTGCCTCTAAGCCAAAGAATAATCCTCACCCCATTGCCTCTGTGTTGGTCTGCTAGGGCAGCCATCACAAAGTACCGCAGGCTGGGGGGCTAAACTGGCAGATATTTATGTCTCACTGTTCTGGGGGCTGAAAGTCCAAGATGGAAGCATCAGTAGGGCTTGTTTCTCTTGAGGCCTTGCTCCTTGGCCTGCAGATGCGTCTTCTCCCTGGATCCTCACATGGTCTTTCCTCTGTCTGTGTGTGTCTGTGTGTGTGTATCTGTGTCTGTGTCTGTATCCTGATCCCCTCTTCTTATAAGGACAGCAGTCCTACTGAATTAGGGCCACCTCTATGACCTCATTTAACCTTAATTAACTCTGTAAAGACCCTGTCTCCAAATGCAGTCACATTTGAAGGTGCTGAGGGGTTAGGACTTCAACCTATGAATTTGGGGTGGATACAAGTAAGCCCGTAACATCGTCCATAGCTGTGTCACTTATCAAGGGGTTTTATATCATACCCAGCATGACCACAGCCCAGACCTCTAAGGCCATCTCTCTCTGGAGGCCATCTTTGTTCTCATGAGCCTCCAAATCCCCAGTCTTTGTTTTCACCAGGACTTTCAGTTACTCAACTCCTTTATATGTTTGGCATCTCTTTAACCCCTCTAGCTGCACTGACTCCCGTCCTCTCTGGAATCCTCCATGCTGCCCTTTTCCTGTATCACTCAGACCAGAACAGTGTTCAGCCAGAAAGGATGGTCTTGCTAATCTGTTTTTCATGACCAGGTTCCATGCCGAGCCATTGATTTGTCAGTGGCCATGCCAACTTTTCCTTCTGCAAATGTGTATCATTTCCTCCACCTACCACTTCTACTCCCAATTCTACTTTTTTCTCAGAGGACTTATCTCCTCCTGCTCAAGGGAAGTTCACCCTCTGACCCCACCCTCTGGCCGCAGGCAACTGGACCAATCAGATACATGCCTTAGGAATTCTAATAGAGTCGTATCTGTTAGAGAACCCCGGGCACCTAAGCTGTAGGACTACGTTGAGCTGGAGCCCTCCTAGGCACTACGGCAACCCAATCCCGCACCAGACTCATGATAGGAAGGCGGGGAATATGAGGAGCCCAGACAATTCCCCAGCCGCCATGATGTCAGCCACTACTTCCTTCATTTGGGTTCCTGTGCCATCAGACAAATCTCTCCTTTACTCCAGCTGAGTAGGTTTTGTTTCTTGCCACCAAGCCATCCTGACTAAGACACCTTTCAACACAGCTGCCGGATTGTCCCCACCACCCACTTTTTCATTCTTTTCCCCCTCAGGAATCTGTTTGCCCATTTGTTTCTGTTGCTACAGTCACACTGCACATACAGAGCCCCTTTTTTCCTTGAACAAATGCTGCCTGGCCTGGTCCCAAAGAGCGCAAGCGGCAACCTCATGACTTAATCACACAACAGGTGAGCCCGTCCGTGCCAACATTTACACCAACTTGTCCCAGACCTGCTTGGGTTATTTGCCAGCGAGAGTTCCCTAACAACAGTCCAGACGGCCTGCATTAATTTGTGGATTATCTAGAAGTACACAGCACCCGTGGCCCAATGTCAGCAATGGGGGGCACCCAGCTGCTCCGGCAGTCGGAAGCAGGGAGAGGGTCTGGGGTAAAATGTGTTCCAGGGAACATTCTTCGTCTCCAATCACTTAGAACTTCAGCCGTGAGATTAAAGGTTGCCGTGGCAACTGATAAACCCCAGAGCCTACAGAAGACTGGAGTTTTCTCAAAACTCCTCAGGACAAGTGGACCCTCTAAAATACCAAGATCTGCCATAGGCCACATTTCTCCCTTCAGCTTTGCTCAAAAATAAACTTCCTCTTGCACATTCCATGACTTTTTGTAGAACATTCTCTCCTGAAGAAGATCCACTCGTTTTTCTCTTGGTTGTTTTCTGATTCTACACTATTCTGTTGTTCCTAAAGGTAAGAAGTTCCTACGGCTTTTCTGGGAATGTTTCTGTTGAATGTTGGAGATTAGGGATATGGAAGAAGACTGTTTCCATCTATTTCATTTGTTTCTGCTTGTTCTGTCTCTCTCTCTGCCTTCCCTCCGCTCCCCCTTCCCACCCCTCACCTACTTTCAGATAAAACATCAGATATCACACGGTGTGTGGATTTGAATGCATCCTTCAAGGAATACTTCCCAACGAAAGAGACATACTCTGGCAAGCATTCAGTTCTAACAAACGGCAGGTAGTTTTCCCCTTTGGACAATATACTCAGCTTTGAGAGCCACGGGTCCTGTTACACAGCACCCACAGCATCTTTTTCCCTGTGGCTTGTGCTTTGAGGGACCACTATTTGAAATAAAGACTGGCAATCCACATTAGAAAGGGGGAAAACATGTCCTTTTTGTCTGTTTCCTTGTTTTGTTTTATTTCTTCATTGATTCACAGAAGTGGCAATGACTATACGAACAAGTAGAGCCGCTCTAATACAAGTTTTTGTGAATGTGAATAAGAAATAAAGCAATATTTGGGGGCACTCCAGTGGCTCGGTCGGTTGACCATCCGACTGTGACTCAGGTCATGATCTCAGGGTCCATGAGTTCAAGCCCCAAGTCAGACTCTGTGCTGACAGCTAAGAGCCTGGACCCTTGCTTCAGATTCTGTGTCTCCCTCTCTCCCTGGCCCTCCCCCTCTTGTACTCTGTCTCTCAAAAAACAAACAAACAAATAAATAAATAAATAAATAAACATTTTGTTAAAAAGAAAGAAAGAAAGAGCCATGGGAACAAGGTTTGTATTGTACCTATTATGCTTGGTTTACACATGATCTCCACTGGGCATCGGCAGAATGTAAGGAGGAGAAAAAGCTGAGGGGGGGTCACAAGCACATTTGATTTGAGTGGCCCACTGCCCAGACCCTGGTAGCCATGAGCTGTGCTGGGGTCCCTTTTCCAGGTTGATAAATCCATAGATTTTATTTTCAATCTTATATACCATATAGGCTTTCCTGTATCTTCAATCTATATACCATGTAGGATTGTTTTTGTCTGTTTTGATGAAATAGTTTGGAGTTTTCAGTTTTCAATTATAAAATATATCTTCAAAATACCTTTATTATTGAAAATCCTGCAAGAAAAATAATTTAATTAAGGTGAGTAAGAGAGCTTCTAGGTTATTTTTTATTTAAAAAATTTTTTTATGTTTTTATTTTTTATTGAGACAGAGAGAAACAGAGCATGAGGGGGGAGGGGCAGAAAAAGCAGGAGACACAGAATCTGAAGCAGGTGCCAGGCTCTGAGCTGTCAGCGCAGAGTCCAATGCAGGGCTGGAACCCATGAACCATGAGATCATGACCTGAGCTGAAGTTGGACGCTTAACCAAGCCACCCAGGTGCCCTAGCTTCTTGCTTTTTTTTTAACTGTCAAAACAATTCTTCTTTAATTTAGTTTTTGATAACGTGAGGCTTCTTAGGAATGCAGTTATTACCTTATTGCAAGATAGAGTGTACCATGAAATCTCAGTTAACCAGATGCCACTTTCTGGCTAAGCAAGTCTTAGATGTACTGCACTCACAGAGGACTGGGCGAGGGGGTCAGGACACCTGACAATTGGGGCATCACTGCTGAGAGAAGTAGTCCTTGCAGAGACTTCGTTCCTTTTGTTCTTATTCTCTGTACATCAAGTCACCACCTGCCCTTCCCTTCGGTATAGCACACCAGGATCAGCCCATGGGGAGAAAGAGCCTTAAGCATATGACCGACTCTGATTCTCAAGCCATGTTCCTGCAGTGAGAAATAAGTTCATTAATTTCATAGAGAGATAGTCCAGATACATCGTTAACTAAAACATCAGTTTGGAAGGCAGTAGAAACACAATTTTGGAAAAGGTCTACCCCAGGACTGGATTAGGGGAAGAGGCTGGATGACGAATGCAGATGCAGGCAGAAACAGTTCCAGTGATCAGAGGTGAAAGTGCCTAGGACCAGCACACTGAAGAGAGCCATAAGTGCACAATTAAACTGAATTTTGATTAGTTGGATTACAAGTCATTGAGATTTTAATGTGAGTTTTATTTAAAAAACTCTTTGGCCTCAAGCACCCCTCTTATTCACATGTTTGGACTAGATTTAATCCATTGGTGCATATAAAAAGGAATGACTAATTTACTCTATCAGTCAGGATGGGCGAGGTTATACACCTAACACCCAACCCTATCACCTCTGTAGATTCAATGGCAAGCTCATTTCCCTCCTCCATGGCTGCCCAGCTCAGGTCAGCTCAGCAATCACCCAGGAACCCAGCTGACTAACGGAGGCTCCCTCTTAACCCATGCCTCCACAATCACCACCATCTGGGGAAGGAAATTTAGTGTATTGTATCACTTTTGCTCACATTTCATTGCCAAAGTAATACCTGTTTTACCCATCAGTTGGGTCAGCATGAGTCAGTCCCCTAGATAACATTAAACTGATACAATCCATCTTCAGAACATGAGAATTTGATGACTCCATTAAGGGAACACCCCCAGTAGGTTCTGCCTACAGTAGACAGTAGATTCATTCCTTGGCACTCCATGCCATGTCTGTACATTGGTGTGTGTGTGTGTGTGTGTGTGTGTGTGTGTGTGTACACACATAGGTACACCTGTAAAAACCATAGAAGGTTCACTTAAAATATTTATGGACTCTGGATGGACTCTTTAAGAGTGTTCTGAATAAACACTTCATACAGGCAGAATCAAGAAAAAAAAAAACTTGAAATTTGAGGTTAGATAGTCTTGGCTGTTACTAGCTCTATGACCTCCCCCAAAAACTTACTCAACCTCTCTGCCATAGCACCCTCATATATAAAATAGACACAATATCTACCATGTGGCTATTGTAAAATAAAAGTACCCAGAAGCAAAATAGGCAGTCAGCAGATGGTAGTTGCTGCTTACTTCATTTTGTTTGTTTAAAAAATATATATTTTGTAATTATTGGCCTTGTCTTCTAAAACACAGCATATGTTGGGACACCTGTGTGGTTTAGTCAGTCTGGCATCCAACTCTTGGTTTCAGCTCAGGTCATGATTTCATGGTTTCGTGAGTTCGAGCCCTGAATCAGTCTCTGTGCTGGCAGTGAGGAGCCTGCTTGAGATGCTCTCTCTCTTCCTCTCTCTCTCTGCCCTTCCCCCACTCGTACTGTCTCTGTCTCTCTCAAATATATAAACTTTAAAAATAAATGAAAATAAATAAAAAATAAAATATGACATACATACACATTCCAAGTAATCCACACTTCTGATTAATGTGTAATTAAGACACTGAGTAATAAACATTTTTTTAAAGTGTATGTATGCTAGCATCCAAGACTACCTTCTCTGATTTCCTTCTGCCGGGACAATTCTGGCTACCTTCTCCCTGAACAACTGATTCTATTTAAATGTTGGGGATAGCTCTTCTACTCTCACCAACTAGGCTTTGGAATTGTGAAAAAATTTCAACTTCAGGAGCTATGTCCATACTACACTAAAGCACCTCACTTTGGAAACTGGGTGTTGAAGCAGATCTTAAGATCAGTCAACAATTGCCAATTTTCTACTCTAAATTGTCTAAGATGTCAAAAGATCCTGCATCTTGTTGTACTAGCATCTAGTATTTTCCTTCAACTAGAATTAGTACTTTTTTTTAAGTGTTAACAGTCATTTTCTCTTGCATGCTGACCCCCCAGTCCATTATCACCACCTCCCCTATAATTTGGTAAGCAATGTGTTTCAATTGCCCATTGCAATTTCAATCAATCCACTGCTTTGTGTGTGGTAAATTGGTAAGTCCATTGCAACATGACTCTTGACAGCACAACATTATAAGGCACTTATAGTAACTTGGATTCTTTGATTCTCATGATGGTACATAAGGAATAGGTCCAAATTTGAAAAGTTCTTGCTCTAATAAGTCCCTTACAGTGTTAAAGGGGTTTGCTTCAGTTCCTGGAAAGGTGAATCTAAATCTAGAATGAGCATCTATCTAACCCAGTCAAGATCCATGGCTATCAACCTGGGGCCATGGATAATAGGCTGATATAACCCACCTGCCAGCTGTGGGCCATCCCGGATTTTCTTGCTAAGTGGTCCATGGCTGACTTTAGTCTCTGATGTTTTTTTGACAGGCAAAACAAGTGTTAGTTAGCCACATTTCTAGTTTATGAGACAGATAACAGGAAACATCTCTTTTCTGTCCTCAAGTAATTCATTTATGACTATCATTATCTTCATTTCTATCCCCATATTCCTATTACATTAAATAAGAAATGTAACAGAATAATTGAAAAAATGGAAAATGTCTATGACCATAACATTTATGAGTTCAAATTTCATGTCAGCACATGTAAATATTTAGTGAGTGTACATTGACAACATTTAAATTATACCTAATAAGATGGCCAAAGAGAGAAAGGTAACCTAAAATGATTTATTTCCTACCTAATGTGCCATTTTATTTCAATCCCTAATTGGGATTGAATAATCCCAATAATCTCAATGGGCCAAATCAAGCCATTCTATTCACCCTGAATTTTTTTATAGTGGCTGTCAGTTTTGTCTGTTGGTTGTTAGTTGGGTTTCTTTGGCTGGTCAGAAATTTAACAGGTGAGGGGCGCCTGCATGGCTCAGTGGGTTAAGCATCCAAGTCTTGATCTCTGCTCAGGTCCTGATCTCAGGGTCATGAATGCAAGCCCCACATTGGGTGGTTCAGTCAGTTAAACATCTGACTCTTGGTTTCAGCTCAGTTCACAATCTCATGATTCATGGGTTTGAGCTTGGCATTGGGCTCTACGCTGACAATGTGGAACCTGCTTGGGATTCTCTCTCTCCCTCTCTCTCTCTCTGCCCCTCCCACACCAGATGAAATAGTCTGTGGGCTTGTCAGAGAGAGGAGAAACCTTCTGGGTCAGCTGCTCTCAGAGAGAAGGAAAGAAGGCCTTAGGCTGACGACAGTGTGAGGTGAGCCCCTCTGGCAAGGGTGAAGTTCACCACCTCTTCAACAGCCCCTCAGCTTCTCTCTCCCCCTGCTAAGTCCATGTAACACTGAGCTCATCACTGTTCTGTCAAACTGGATGTTGGAATCTCCATGGTGACATACACAACACCCACTAACTATCCCCCTACCACACAGTCATCACTTGACAAAAACAGTAAAATATTTTTCTAGTTGAGTTATTTATTTTGAAAGAGAATGCAAGTAGAGAAGGGGCAAAGAGAGAGAAGGAGATAGAGAATCCCAAGAAGGCTCCATGCTGAGCACAGAGCCCAACTCTGGACTCGAACTCATGAGCCATGAGATCACAACCCAAGCCAAAATTAAGAGTCAGACGCTTAACCTCCTGAGCCACCGAGGTGCCCCAAAAGTAAAATACTTTTGACAATAGTGGCACTCGGGTAGGATTTTATCATGAAAATAGATCTGAGCCTAAATTCATCACCCATAAACCAAGATGAGTCATACCTACCCAGCCTATGTGCAGGTGTGGTAAGGATCAAATCTAATGAGAATGAGAACAAATGAGAACTGGCTTGAGAAACTGTCAACACCATCCAAATGATAGCCAGGATTATTTAGGCGTGAAACATGCAATAAAGCTTCAGATGACTTTTCAAGCCAGATTTGCTACAAACATAGAAAAGATCTGCTTGGGGGATGTGATCATTTTTAGAAGAGGCAAAGTAACAATTACAGGATGGGGGCCTCAAGATCCCTTCCTTTGGGATCTGCCTACCAAGGACCCAGAAAACTCTGCCTTTGAAAGCATACAGTACCAGAGAACTGAGGACCCCACCAGCTCTTCTCTCTCTGTCCCCTGCATCCTGCCCTGGCCTCTCCCAACAACACAGAGAAACGATTCAGACCACAGACACTTCCTCTTCTCCACTTCCCCTCTTCTCTGTTTTGTAAGCTCTTTCTACGTGGAGACATACGTAGTGAATCTTGGTCTCCTCCCCCAAGCATCTGACAGGTGGTCAACCATTGAACCAGCAGGGGAGAAGAAAGAAGTTCATGATTACCAAAGCCGAATTGGGAGAGATTCTCCATATCCCCTTCAACCACAATCCCCACCAGGCCCTACTGTGATTGTCCTGTCTTTTCGGGCAGTGTGGATTCTTCTCAAACTGTCTACCAACACAGCATGCATGTCTGATACGTGGGCAGGTACAGGAGGTGCACAGCATGGACAACCTGCTTTCTCATCTGTCCTGTGTTAACCCCCAGTACTCCAGAAGCATCTGAAGCCATGGTCTCTGGGCCATGGAGAAGACGAGCATATTTCAGTCCTACTGCTCCCCTGCCACTCCTTAGCCAAGAAGTCTTGACTCTAAGTAATATTGGCATTCTCTCCTCCTTTTGTTTTCTCAGAGCATGTGAAATACGAATCAGACCCATGTGGCCCACTGTAAAATGTAGGTGACTCAGCATTCGCCAAGAACTTGTGTTAATTCCTAAACGTTGATCCTGGATGAAGTTATAGACCCAAATTTCTGAAATGTCAACCCTAAGAGGGAATGAAGCTTTACAGAGACAACATGACACATAAAATGGGTCCCTGCCCAGAAGAGCTTACACACTAATACATATACGGGCAGGAGCAAAACATGTTTTTCCCATACAGACTGTTGTTGAGATCTTGCTCTTAATGGTATAAATCTTTGTAAATCCTCCAGATTGAAAGATGAATTGAGGGAAGCTGGTGTGTATAGCAGGAGGCATTTCAGGCTGCCTGTGGATAATGTGACAAGCCCAGAGACTCATGCTCGGAGTAACTGCGTGGAGGGTCCTGCCAGGAGGGGCAGGTGCTGCTGTTACTGATGAAGGATGTCCCCTTGGACTGTCCTCTCTGAGAACCACTAACGTAGGCAGCCGCTGGCCCGGCCCAGCCCACACACCACCTCCACGTGTCCTCCCTTTCTAAGAAGAGCATGCCACACGTCAACCAGGGCTCTGCCGAAACCAGGCTTGACTCATCACTGTGTTCCCAGCACCCAGCACCACACTGGGCTCACACAGTCGGTGCTCAATAAACATTTGTTGCATGAAGAAATTAATTAATTAATGCACTTGCAGAAAACAGCCCTCTTCAATGAACTTTCATTACAGGACCAACATGAGACTATCCTTGGTCACCTTTATAAATAAGTGTCTTAATTATGGTGGGCTCGCAAAGGGTGATCCCTGAGCTGTAGTTGGGCAAGCTGGAAAGAATCTTAAATATTGGCCAGTCTGACTATTTCCTCTTCCACCTGAGAAATCTGATGGATTCCACCAAGCAGGGAACATCTTCATGACTTGCCAAAATAAGACGTGAGTAACCTGAAGGCAAATGTTCATAAGTTAGCATAAGGACCACAAAAAATCCGGCTAGACCTGTTGACGGTCTTCGATATGGGTTTGTTTTTTGTTTTTTGTTTTTCAGGTCTTTACATTGTAAATCCCTGTCTTGTAAATTCTACAAGGTTAGAGAGTATATTTATTGGTGAGAAAGAAGTCAGCTTAGATTTGTTCCTATGTTTTTAGGTTATAAAGATATATCTAGCATCAAACAATTGTTTTAATTTTTTTTAATTTTTTTAATGTGTATTTATTTTTGAGAGAGAGAGAGACAGAACAAGGAAGAGGCAGAGAGAGAGGGAGACACAAAATCTGAAGCAGGCTCCAGGCTCCAAGCTGTTAGCATAGAGCCCAATGCATGGCTTGAACACACATGAGCCATGAGATCATGACCTGAACCAAAGTTGGACACTTAACCAACTGAGCCACCCAGGTGTCCCTAAGTTATTTTTAACTTAAGGTTCACTAAGTGGCTGCTATATGTAACATTCTCTGATAGGTAGTCTAGAGCGATCCAAAGGTAAATTCAGTATCCCTGCACTTAGAAGATCTTGACTTTATTAGAGGCCAGACAAATATGTATAAATGATCTTGATACATCCTGATACAGGGTAGACCCCAGTACCAACTATAACAGAGGAACAAGGTCAAGAGCAAACAAAGTGGAAGAACTTGGGTCCCACAGGTAGAGGAGAAAGAGTAAGACCAGGCTTGAATGGGTGGATGGAAATTCAACAGGCAGATGATGGAAGACAGCAAAGGATGTCAGGAATCAGCAATGGATGGAAGGGCGTCTTTTTTATTTTGCACAAACTATGTGCTGGGTACATTACAAGCATAAGCATTTAGTATCAACAGCAAGCCAGAGAATTAGGTGCTTCCATTTTCTTTTCCTGGGGAAGATTAATAATGTGCCAAGTGAGGGTCAAGATTATATAACAATATGGGGCAAAGCCAGGATTTAAACTTTAGAGTGGCTGACTCCCATGTTAGTGCTTTTTCCACCTCAGGAGGCTGCCTCTCAGGGAGGAAGATGACAGCAAGGCATATTCCAGGGACAGTAGCTCAGCGTGGCTGTTTCATGGGCACAAGGGGAGCAAAATGGCGCCCTGCTTGAGAGAATGAAAAAAAAAAAAACGGTAAGAGAAAGGAGGGAGGCGTGATGGAGGACAGAGTAAGGGCTTTGTTACTGCTTGTTTCTCAAAGTGAAAGAAATTAAGAGTTGCAAGACTCAGAGCTGAGAGGAAATGGAAGTTGGGGGGTTAGAAAAGGGGATACTGGAGAAAGAAGCCAGAGGAAAAAATAGATGACAGAGTTAGGGGCGCAGGTGGAAGGTTCAGCTTTGGAAAGAATAAAAACTGCTTCTTCCCCAGAGCGAGAGGAAAGGGAAGGAGAATGTTAGAAATCATCTCTGTGAAAAGGGAAAGGGAAGAAAGAAGTCCCGGCAGCACAGAGGGCTGGATGTCTTAGCCAGGAAGAAGTCTGTCCCTGTCCCGGGGAGGGGAGGCGAGCAGGGTCAGTCAGGGCTTGAGCAGAGTGGAAAAGATTTGGAGCAGCTGTCGTGGCAATCTGATAGGGAGCTAAAAATGGAGCGAAAGGAAGATGGCCGGGGGCACAGAGTCCGAAGGCAGCAACGTGGAGAGGGGGTCCGATTACGTTGGGTGCAGAGAATCTCCTCAGCGGAAAGCAGGAGTTCAGGATCAGTAGACCAGAAGGCGCGCTGGAAAGTCTGGAGGGGAAGGGAATGGGGCACCTTTGAAGAGCTTCCCAGAGATGGCTCGCCAGGGAATACAAAAGCAACAGGGAGGGAGGAAACAGATGCATCCAGGGTGGGTCCAAGATGCCCCCAAGGAGGGAGGGCCTCAGGGGCCCCAGGATAGGCCAAGGAGAGGGTTCCTAGGAGTGAGTGGGACCATGGAAGGACACGGGGGCGTGGCTACAGAGGGCTTTTAGGAGATGGCGATTCTAAAGGGGAAGCCTCCTGAGAGGTGATGAGGTCCGAGGTGTGACTGGGCACTGACCAGGGAGACGCAGGTGACAAGGAGGTGGGGATGACGCAAGAGGAGGACCAGGAGCCATGTGCTGACACCATCTGCCAAATGCCCAGCAAGGGAGGCGGCCAAATACATACTAGACATATTCAAGAGGGAGAGAGAAGAGTTGCCTTATCAAAGGAGAAGTCCAGTTTGATGTCTAGTGAGGTAGTGTCACAGCTAGTGCTGTTCCCCACATGGATCCCCAAAAAAGTAAAGCGAGTAAAATAGGCTTCGTGGACTTCTCACAAAGCAGAGATCCTGTAGGAAACCACATAGTGCAAAGGGAGGAGAGGGGCAGGGTCGGGGGTGCACCAGCTGTGAACAGTACTGTGGGGGTTGTTGAAGGTGGGAAACTGCAGAGCTGAGCTGCAGATTTAGACGGTATCTACTGGGGCGCCTGGGTGCCTCAGTGGGCTAAGCGTCCCACTCTTGGTTTCAACTCAGGTCATGATCTCATGGTTTCATGAGTTCAAGCCCCACATTGGACTCTGTCAGAGCTGACAGTGCAGAGCCTGCTTGGGATTCTCTCCCTCCTTCTCTCTCTCTCTCTCTCTCTCTCTCTCTCTCTCTCTGCCCCTCCCTTGCTCACACTGTCTCTGTCTCTCTCAAAAATAAATAAATTTAAAAAGTAAATAAATAAAAATAGAAAAAATAGAGGCATCTACTTGGTTGACACTCTGCCTCAAACAACCTCAAACAAAGCCAACCTACCGCCCATCTGCAGGGGGGTGTCCGGAGCTCAACCAAAAAGCCTGGAGGCAGCCCAGCCCTATTCACAGCAGGCATCCCAGAGCCACCCGTCCCTGAGGCTGGCTTCTTCATCAACTCTTGCTCCAGGCCTGCCTGGGCCAAGCTCCACAGCCTGGCCCAGCTTCACCTCCTTGACTTGAAAACAGGTTTGACTCCACCTGGTTTGACCTCGGTCCTCTCTCTTCAACAACACAGCTTTAGACTTCAAGACTCACCACCCATGACAGCCATACCAACCCTGGGAGTCATTTTATGCCCTTGCAATTCCTTTCTATAATATTTCCACCAAAGACAGTCCCACTGCCGCTTGAACAGCCTGGGAGCCTGGGAAGTCACTCCCCATGACATGTCCATCTTGCTGCTCCATAGGAAACTTTCCACTCCCGAATGTGTGTTCTCTCCTTCACAGTCATGCAAAGCATTCCTTTTCTGTCTGATAGGAATCTGAAAACAATCATCATATTCCAGCAAAGCCTCCTCCTTTTCAGGAGAAATAGCTCCAATTCTCTATGCCTCTTCTCAGGTTCCCCCACCATCCTGCCCATCCTGCAGAAGCTATGCTCCACAGCATAGTAAAAGGCGGACCCTTATAAAGCGCTAACTATGCGCCAGTCAGCGTCTTAGCCCTCGGTGCACATTACCTCTGTAATCCTCACACCAATGCTATGTGCTATTGTTGGCACCATTGTTATTCCCACTGTACAGAGGAGGAGACTGAGGCAGAGAGCTGTAAATGACTTGCCCAAGGCCACTTCCAGCAGCAGCAGAGCCAACAGTCAAGTCCAGGCCATTGGATGTGCTCCTAACCCCATGCCAGCACCTCTCAAACTTGGCAGTGATTGGAATCACCCTGGTAAGTTCTAAAACCCCTGGGGCCTGGGATCCACCCGTGAAGATTCTGCTGTTACTGGGCCATGTGTCACCTGGCCATCTGAACGTTTCGAAGGTGTCCCGGTGACTGAAACGTGCAGCCAGGATCGATGACAACTCTCTGCTGTGAGACTACAGCACCCCGGGCGTTCAGGCCACTGCGTGGTAGACTCAGATTCGAGGGGAATGATGGAAATTTCCAAGTTTCCTTCATGAGGGATAACTCCAGGACAGGCCCAGACGTGGGTGACGAGAGCCAGCCTTGCA
This sequence comes from Mungos mungo, assembly GCA_004023785.1. Lineage (NCBI taxonomy): Eukaryota > Metazoa > Chordata > Mammalia > Carnivora > Herpestidae > Mungos > Mungos mungo. Next base: position 26,968 of record PISW01009582.1, on the reverse strand, counting down.
GGAAGGCTGAGTAAACAGTCACTCAGCTGGTGTGAGTTTGGAGGCGCTGGGAGGCCCTCATTCTCAAGGAAAACAAAAAAAGACAAGCAAAAGAGGACACAAAAACATCTCCTGACTGGATGCTTGGCTTCAGGGGCTTCCTCTGGGAAGGACTTCGACCCATCACGAAGCCTACCTTGGGCACAGAGCCACCATTTCCTCAATGCGACGGCTTCCTCCACGTTTGCCAATCTCACAACCTCCTGACCTCCCTTCAAAAGCCGGAGGATAGAGAGGGTCTGCCCGTCCTTCCTGCCCCTACCCTCCATGAAGTACTGATTTCATGAATGTGCTCAGGAAAGCTCTGGGGCTGAAGACCCCACAGGCTGGGGAAAGGCCTGCACTCAGCCTCGGGCCCCTGCCTCCCAGGGGACACACTGCACCCGCAGCTCCATGACCCCTACCACACTTCACGTTCCTGCCCCTCCCCTGATACTCTCTGCTGACCCTAAACTCGAGCTCATTGCTTTGAAAGCATGAGAGTGTTTCCCTGGCTAAAGACTGGCCTCCAGATGTTCTCTGGTTGTTGCTGGAAACTTCCATGTCTTTCAGTTCCTTGGATTTGCTCTTGGCGGTCTGGGCCACAGTGTGAGGGCACAGGATGAGGGCCTGAACCCTGAGCTGCTCACAGGGGGACGGCTGCCCTGTTCCTCCTTTGGCCTTCCCCCCTCCCGCCCCCTGCCAGCCCTGCAAATCCCAGCCAGCCATGGCAACCTGTGTGTGAACAAAAGACACACTACCCTCACCCGCAAGTCCTATTAATATTTAATGCAAACATCTGAATGCAAATTGACTTCACTTTTGTTTTATTCTGTTTCCTCCACATCCCTCTCAAACTAGACTGCCTTCCATGCGGACAGATAAGGTGCTTCCCTCTGTTAGAAATGGGGAGTCCTATCACTATGAAGAGAAGCGCCCAGACAGGACTGGATATGGTTGCGGAAGATTCTGCAGCTCCAGACTCCATATTTTTAGAAGATTTCCAAATGAGAGTGTGTGTCAGGGACATTTATTCTCTGTGCAAGCCACAGTGACTCGTGGGATTCTCAACCTGGGAGAGGAAACACACAAACAAGGATAGAAAATTAGGAGCCTGGAAGCCCCTAAAAATAATCTGCCCCCAAACTGTAAATCCTCTTTTTCTACAGCTAAGAAACAGCAGATGGTCCAGCAGACAGCTTTGTTCCCAGCCCTCCACAGTCCACGAACCAGGCTATTTCCTGGTCTGTGTTGCAAGACTGAGGTTGAGATGGTTTAAGGGGGGCAGGGAGCTCAAGAAAGACAAAATGTTGATATAGACATATTTAATTGCTTGGAATGGCAGAAGAATAAGTAGGTGCCTGAGGAGTAAGAAAATTGAACAGATGTGAGGTATTTATTAATAATAAGTGACTTAAATTTCTGGCACTGGCCAGAGGCGATAGTTTTGGAGCGACGGGAATGATGACAAGGAAGCAGTTCCAGGCAAAAGCACTGCTTTCCTGTGCTCCCCTCTGTTTGTGTGTATACTTTTGCACGCACATATACACAGATTCAGGAGCTGAGAGAGCAGGTCCTCTCTCAGGTGAAGCATGTACATAAGGAATGGGGGCCAGAAAATAGGTCTGTTAACAGAGTTCTTCCTCCATCCCCACTAAACATCTACCAGGAAAAGATGCAATAATTCTTTGAGAATGGCTTTCTCGATTTACAGGGGATGGGTATCACCCAAAGCAAAGAGATTTAACCAAGCGTGCTTAAATGGCATACCCGGGGTCACACAATGAATCGAAGACCATGGAGAGAATCCCCTCCCTCTGCCCCTCACCCCAGCTCAAGTATTCAGATGTGTTCACACATTCACAGGAGGTAGTGATCGCCCATGGGCATGAGCCTAGGACCATGGTAGGGACCTGCCTTTCCAACTGTCCATCAGAACAGCTCCATAGCAACATTGGGCACAGAAAACAAAGCAGGGCAAAGAGAAGTCCGGGAGAGAAACAAAATAAGGCAGAGGCAAAGAGTTGACTCTCAGATTGTTGGACCTACAAGTTCATTTTTATTTATTTATTTATTTATTTTTAATGTTTACTTATTTTCGAGAGAGAGAGAGAGTGGAGGAGAGGCAGAGACAGAAGGGGACAGAAGATCTGACACGGGCTCTGCACTGACAGCACAGAGCCTGATGCAGGGGTGAAACTCACACACCATGAAACCATGACCTGAGCCCAAGCCGGACACTTAACCAACTGAGCCACCCAGGTGCCCCTAGAAGTTCATTTTCAAATTAGAAAATATAATCAGTAACAAAGGCTACTTATGCAAATAGGAACTTAATTTACATTATTGATAATTTTATAATGGGAAGTGAGGGAGAGGGAATAAAACCAAAAGACTTTGACTTATTACCACATAGAAATGTTTTCTGGCTGACATGTGCAAAATATGGGCATTTCAGTGAAAATGAAATGAGTCTGAAAAAGGAGGGTATGTAGTGGCATCAACAGGAATGGATGCCATTTTCTTCCATGGGAGGCTCCTTCTACAGCAAAACCCAGCCGACATGGTGCCTGACTCAGGCTTGGAGAATCACAGAATCAAACAGCAAACAGGACCTTGATGAGACCTGTCCGGTCTCTGGCGTAGTGGAGTCACAGCAGGTCACCAACGTCATTTGAAATTCTACATTATCAAGACCTTGCATCTCCTCCAAAGATCCTTGTGAGGAATTCACAAAATCGGGTGGATTCAAGGAGAATTTTAAGTTTCTCATATGAAGACAGTATGAGAATTACAAGATGATAATCAGAAAAATAACTGTGACTGGGAAGAAAGGGGCGGGCATCATATGCGGTTTGAAATTATTTTCTACACTATGATATTTATATTAGAAACACTAAAGGTATCGTTTGTGGAATGCTTACTCTAAAAAGGAAACTCCAGCAAGTTCTTTTTGGCTGGTAGAAAGGCCCCGAAGATATTGGAATTCTCAGAGGGCAAGCGCTCCGTCAGAAGCGCATCAGAATCTGGAGGCATGTGGGTGACAAAGAATATGTAATGTGTACATTTGTCAACAGAGGGTATGTTTCAAAAGATTTAAAAAAAAAAAAAAAAAAGCCAAACAAACAATTCCACTGATTTAAAGTCTGCCTGTTCAGACGGTGGTCAAGGCCAGCAGTGTCCCCATGTTCTGGGACATTGTTGAGAGTGGAAATGTCAGGTCCCTCCCAGGCCTGGATTAGCAGAATCTGCATTTTCTCAAGATCCCCCAGGTAGAATCCCCAAGGTGATTCATATACACATGAAAGTCTGACAAACTTTGAAGACGACTTGCTGTGTGTCAGCTGACAAATTTCCTCCAAAGCCCACCATGGGGTATTGGAAAAGGAGTTTCATCACCAACTATAATGTTGGAGGGTTGGGGTAGAGGGGACAACTGACCAAAGCCAAGTGGCTCTTCTCAACAGAGCTCCTAAAATAAGCTGCCATCTCCCTGTTTTATACTGTGCCCAGTCCCAACCATTCTACTTCGCACTAACATTTATGACAAATTCAATCAGAACTCTGCAATTTTCTCTTAAGTTGGGGGATGTGACATTTGACCAGTGTTTCCTAGCTATTATGAACATACACATTTTTGCTCTCTCCCTATGTAGGACACATCTACACATTGTAACAAACTTACAATCAGCAGGATTGCCTTTTGTCACTTGTTATCCTGTGTCCCCGCTTACATGTGTTAACAGAGCCCACCCAAGAATCCTTTCGTGGCTGTATAATGACCTGTCCTGGCCGGCTTGCTATTTGCTACTGTTTCCCTATTTGGGGGCATTTCCAATCCCCCACTATTGTAAACGGTGCTGTGAATTGCTGTGCACATCAACCCCCTCTTGTGTTATTTCCCGTGGCGGGAGCAGGGTGGGAGAGATTCCCAGAGACCAGACACGGTTCCAGACTTCAAGGATCTTTCATGAGAGTGTGGGAAGAAAACGTGCAGGGTCATATGATTGCGCAGAGGCCAGACAGGGGTGGGCCCTATGCTGGACACTCCGTCTGCCCCCCAAATATCCCCTCTCCCCTTTCCGCCCTACTCTGAGCTGCAGGCTGCTGGTCTTTCTGAATCCTACCCTTGACTCCTGGCCTCCATGCTGCTGCTGAACCAAAGGCTCCAGTGAGGGATGGGAGCACAAGGAGGAGAAGGACACCTTCTTGGCCAGGCCACAGGGTGTCCACTCACCTGCTCCCCTACCAGAGCTTCTGTCAGGAGTCTTCTCTGCACTCCGGGAACCCTAGCTTTTCCTTTTTCCTTCACGCTGAGAGCTGGTGGTAGATTCCCTCGTGCTAGCCAGGAGTGTCCAACCGTCCCCTGCTGGTTTTCTGTCACCCCGCCTACACCTTTGTAAACAGTCTGTCACTAAGTTCTCCACAATGACCTGTTTAGACTGTGTCTTCTGTTTGTTGCCAGGAGGATGTGCCAGGGCCCTGCGGGACCATTGAGAAGGGGGCTCTAACCAATGTGGAAAGTTAGCGGGGAGCACGGCATACTGGCTAGAAGTATCTGCTAAGCTAGACCCTAAAAGGAAGGACAAGTTATCGAGGCAGAAGGGCAGGGGGCAGAGAAGATATCGAGTATAAAAGAGAGAGAATAAGGAGGACAAGTGCCCTCCACATCTTCCTAGAGGTTCGGGATGGCCGAGGCATGAGAAGACACGCAGTGGAAGAGAAAGGTAGTCTCAAATGCTTCTGTAGATTAGGTCACGTCTGCAAGAAGAACTTCGTGTAGCTATTAAAAGATATGTTCGGGGGCTTGAGGGGCTCAGTCAGTTACGCGTCCGATTCTTGATTTCAGCTCGGGTCATGATCTCAGGATTCGTGAGTTGGAGCCCCGTGTTGGGCTCGGCACTGACAACATGGAGCCTGCTTGGGATTTTCTCTTTCCCTTTCTCTGCCCCTACCCTGTGCTCTCTCTCTCTCACTCCTGCTCTCTCAAAATAATAAAAATATAAACTTTTTTTTTAAACCTAAGACTTTTTAATGACCTAATTAACAGTCATCCAACAAATAAGCTCCGTGTGTGTGTGTCTGCCAGGCACAGTGCTGGGGATTGTGGGACACCAAGTTCCTGATCCCACACGCTAATGACACAAGATCTCCGCATGATCTCACATCACAGGGAAAAAACTGGAAGGAAATACACCGAAAAGTCACCTGGAGTTATCCTTAAGGGATAGAATCATTAGTTGTTCGTATTTTTTTTCTTTACGTTTTTTATTTTCCAGATCAGACTTTTTGTCACCGTTTTGTTTTCATTGTTTAGAAAAGGACTATTTTTATATTTTTGGCTTAAGATAATTCTTCCTTTATAAAGGATGAAAGCACCTAGTAAGAATTGGGAAACACTGTTGTGTGTCTTGTTCAACTGTTTTCACCCAGCGTGTTATTCATAGATACCTATCAAACTCTGTCTTCAAGACAAACCGAAAGAAGACAAGGAAGCCAGTTCTTGGGCTTTTCACAAGGTGCCTAAGCCAAAGGAATTCCACTGGACCACCCACATCTGCTTCTCAAGCTCCATTTCCTTCTACCTCATTCACCTGGCTGGCCCTTGACCTCAGCTGCAGTTTATGTCCAGATGCTGGTATCTGTTCCACAGGTTTCTTGAGTTTTCTATCAAATGCTGCTTCGTGAGGGATCTTACTGGCTTCCACTCCCAGCCCCACCCTTGTGTCTCAGGCTCAAGTTGACATTTTGATTGATGACAGTGGTAATCAGTTCTCCTTACCCTGCTTTTACTTCCTGGACTCTACCTGAGTGCTCCCCCATCTCCTTCAGAAATGACACACTCACCTCCACCCCTCATTGTAAGGCCCTGGTTTCCATCTTGCTGTGCCCTGCCCCATGGTGTGTAAATGACATCTCCAAGCTGACACCCTCCAGGGCCTCCAGAGGCCTCCAAATCCAAGTTTGACACCCATTGTGAACTGTGGAGTTTTCATTACCGGCTGATAGCAACAGTTTTTAATGTAGGGCTCTTAAAAGAACAATCTGATGGTCACCAGAGGGGAGGGGACTGGGACAGGGGGATGGGTTACATAGGTGATAGGGATTAAGGAGTCCTTGTCATAATGAGGACAGGGTGATGAGTGGAAGTGTTGAATCATTATATTGTACACCCAAAACTAATATAATACTATGTTAACTGGAATTAAAATAAAAATTAAAAAATTAATAAGTAAAATAAAATGGGATTCTTAAAGAGAGTGGCAAAAATATATTAATATTGAAGAAAAACAGGCAGCTGATAAAATTCAGGAGCTAATCCTAATTTTTAAAGTGAGATAAAATCCTATTTGCCAAAAGCCAACAACAAACATTACACAAAACAATGAAATACCAAGGCAAATCTGGATTAAGACATACATGCTTCCCTCACCAGAATTATTCAATTTACTTTTACAAGTTCTCACTAACACAATAAAATAAGAAGATTAACTACAGAGCATAAATATTAAAAGAAATAAGAATATATATAATGATTGTACAGCTAGAAAACCAAGAACTGAATTTTAAAACCCATTGTAAGTACTAGAATTTGATGAAGTAGCTACATACAATAAATGTACAAAATTCAAAACCTCTTAAGTATGCTAGCAGTAATCAGTTTAAAAAGAAAATGGAGTTGCAGGATATAAGATTGATATGCAAAAGTCAATCCCTTTCCTATATGTCAGCAATGAATAAGTGGAATGAAATTAAAACACAACACCATTTACATTGGTACCCCCTAAACCCAAAATGCTTAAATGTAAATCTAACAAAATATCCATAAAATCTATATGAGAAAACCTACAAAGTTCTGATGAACAAAATCAAACAGGAAGTAAATAAATGGAAAGATATTCCACGCTCATGAATGGGAAGACTCAGTATTGTAAGAATATTAGTTCTTCCCAATTTGATCTATAGATTCAATGCAGTCCCAATCAAAGTCCAGTAAATTATTGTATGCAAAACAAAATGGATTATAAACTTTATATGAAGAAGCAAAATATCCAGAATAGCAAACACAATATTTAAAAAAGAGCCAAACTGGATGACTGACATGACCGAACTTCAAGACTTACTGTAAATCTACAGTAATCAAGATCATATAACATTGGCCAAAGATGAGACAAATAGATCAAAGCAACAGAATAGACAGCCTAGAAATAGACCCATATACCCAATAGTTGACCCAATAGTCAACTGACTTTTGACAAAGGAGCAAAGGTAATACAATGGAGCAATGGCAATCTTTTCAACTAATGGTGCTGGACCAACTAGACATCTCTAGGCAAAAAAAAAAAAAAAAAAAAAAAGAATCTAGACATACACCTTATATCTATTTAAAAAACAAACTTAAAATGGATCCCAGACATAAATGTAAAATGCAAAACTGCAAAACTAAAGATAACAAGAGAAAACTAGATGACCTTGGACATGGTTGGATGACTTTTTCGATACAACACCAAATGCATGATCCATGAAAAAAAGAATTGATACACTGGACTTTACTAAAATTCAAAAATTTTTAAATAAAATAAAATTCAAAATTTTCTGCTCTGCAAAAGATAGAGGGTCAAAAGAATGAGAAAACAAGCTACAGATTGGAAGAAAATATTTCCAAAAGACATCCAAAATATACAGGGGCACTGTTATCCAAAGTATACACGAGCACCAGGGTGGCTGAGTTGGTTAAGCATATCAGACTCCTGATTTTGCCTCAGGCCATGATCTCATGGTTCATGAGATTGAACCCTGCATAGGGCTCTGTGCTGATCGCACAGGGCCTGCTTCAGATTCTCTCTTTTTCTCTGCTTCTCCCCTGCTCGTTCTCTCTCTCTCTCTCTCTTTCTCTCTCAATAAAAAACATTTAAATACACACACACACACACACACACACACACACACAAAGATGTCTTAAAATTCTACAATAAGAAAACAAAGAACTTGATTTAAATCTGGATTAAAGACCTTAACAGACATGTCATCAAAAAAAAAAAAAAAAAGATATCTAGATGGCAAATAAGCATATGAAAACAAGCTCCACATCATAGGTTATTAGGGAAATGCAAATCAGAACAATGACCTACTAAACTGGTCAAAGTTCAGGACACTGAAAACACCAAATGCTGGTGAGTATGTGGAGCAAGAAGAACTCTCATTCATTGCTGGTAGGAATGCAAAATAATATGGCTACTTTGGAAGACATTTTGGCAGTTTCCTACAGAAGTAAACACAATCTTCCCATACAATCCAGCAGTTGTACTCATTAATATTTACCTGAATGAGTTGAGAACGTCTGTCTACACAAAAACCTGCCCATGGATATTTATAGCAGCATTATTCACTTAGTGCTTCACTTGGAAGCAAACACGATGTCCTTCAACAGGTGAATGGGTAAATAAATCCTGGTACATCCAAACAATGAAATGTTACTCAGCACTAAAAAGAAATGAGCTATCAAGACATGATAAGACATAGAGAAACCTTGGGTGCATATTACTAAATGAAAGAAGTCAATCTGGAAAGGCTACATCCTATGTGATTCCACTATATGATATTCTGGAATGACATTACTAGAAAAAATAGTGGAGATAATAAAAAGATCAATATTCCAAGTGGGAGAGGGATGAACAAGCAGAAAATTTTTAGGGCAGTGAAAATACTCTGTGTGACACTACAATGATGAATACATGTCATTCTACATTTACTCAAACCCACAGAATGTACAACACCAAGAGAGAACCCTAATGTAAACTATGGACTTTGGGTGATTATGATGTGTCTACAGGTTCATCTGGTAGATGTGACAAAAGTACCACTCTGGTGTGGGATGTTGATAATGGAGGAAGCCTTGCATGTGTGGAGGCAGCGGGGATCTATGGGTAATCCCTGTATCTTCCTCTCAATCTTGCTATGAACCTAAAACTGCTCTTAAGTAAATATAAATAAATAAAGTCTTCAGAAAGTGGAAAAGTCATCTTATTCATAATAGAGAAGAAAACACAAGGTATCTTTGAACAAATGTAATAAGAAACATAACACAACTTAAACTAAGTCAGCTATGGAATTTTATCAAAAGACATGAAACAAAATGACCTTGGATAGGAAAACAATGAAATGGTTATATCTTCCAAAATTAGTATAATGATTTATTAAGAATATCAATAAGAACACCAAGAAAATGTTTACATGCTAGCAAAAATAATCTTAACAGTTCCAGGGAAGAATACGTGTACAAAAATTGGCAAAGATGGTTTCAAACAAATGGTGAAGAAGCCTGCCTTTCCATATAGTAAATCTAACAATTAAAGCCATTACTAGCACTGTAGATTGGCACAGGAACAGACAAACAGATCAATGAAAGGGAACAGAGAGTCTAGAAGCAAGGTCAAGGGTATATGGGAACTTAATACACTATAAAGAAAATATACCATTCAAAGGGGAGAAATGGATTATTTCATAAATAATGTTGGCATAACTGGAAAGCATCGAGAAGACAACTTAATTAGATGCTCTTTTCTCCATACCATATTAAAAAATGAATTCCAGGAGAGAGTAAGAATTTTCACATCAAAAATAAGTAATAGAAGTTTTAGAATCAAATACTAGGAGAAAGTTTGCTTGAAATAGAGAAGGTCTTAAGCAAAACAAAAATCTCAGAAGTCAAAAAAGAAAAATTGAGGGATCCAAAGATTACAAAAAAACTTTGCCATGGTGTCTGAATGACAGAAGACATCACAAAGTCAAAAGATGAACAGAGACTGGAAGAAAATATTTCTGGGGTACCTGGGTGGCTCAGTCAGTTAAACATCTGACTTATGATTTAGGCCCAGGTCATGATCTCAGTTTGTGGGATGGAGCCCCACATCATGTTCTGCGCTGACAGGTTGAGACCTGCTTAGGATCTTCTCTCTCCCTCTCTCTCTGCCCCTTCCTCTCCCTCTCTCTCTCTCTCTCTCTCAGGAAGGAAGGAAGGAAGGAAGGAAGGGAGGAAGGAAGGAAAAGATTTGTACCATTATGACAGCTTAAGGTTTAATTTCACTAATACTTTTTAATCATATAAATTAACAATATAGAAGCAACCAAAAATATGAAAAATAATATATAGGCATGCAATTCACAAGATGAAATGCAAATAACCAATAGTTTATGGGGGATGGGGGAAATGCTTAGTCTCACTACTAATCAGAGAATTAGAAATGGAAGCAATAATGGGATATTTCTGACAAGTTGGAATAGCATCAGTCTGTGAGAATGTGAAGAAATGGGCACTCTTGTACATCACTGCTGGTGGTGGTGTGAATTTCTCTATTTTTGGAAAATTTACCTGTTTAAGTATATATTAAAGTTAAACTTGGGCATACTCAGCAACCCCACTTCAAGACATTTATTCTGCATAAATAAAAATTTCAGTGTTTATACACATAGAATTTCATCTGCAGTACTGTCTATATTAGTATAAAATGAGAAACGATTGGAAACTCTCGCTAAAGAAATCAATAAATCATAGTAAATATCTGCATAAAATATTATGCAACTCATATGATTTGAGTCTCAAAATATAGGCCTGGGAAGATATCCATGATATATGCTTAAGTGAAAAACAAATTGCAAAAATAATAGGTGAAATATGACTCCACTTCTTTAATGTAAAACAATGTGACATATGATTTGCATTTCTATAGAACCAGAAATCAAAAGGAATCACATCCAATTCTGTGATGATGGGGAAGAGACCAAAAAGAAGATAGAGTATTCAGTTTTTTATGCTGCTCTGCATAGTTTAAAATTGTCTCAATCAACATGTGGTCCTCTTACAATAATAAAAGCAAATGATGAAAGGCCAAGAGAATTATGTGCCACATAGAAGGAGGACTGCATGGTTTTTATACCGGTGGTGCAGGGGCAGCACCAAGCAGAGGGTAGTCCGCCCAGCTCTTGTGTGGGGAGAGAGACTAAACGCCACTGGGCTGCTATGAGGCTTCTGACTTGGAGATTGGAACCTTGCCCTCCTGCATGGTGTCATGAGTCAGTGCCCTGTGGTGTTCTGCGGCACCCAGCCACCAGGTCACTAGGCCACCAGTCCCAAACAGCACTAATAGCTCCTGGGTCTGCAGGGAGGGGAGGAAGACCCCAGACCAGAACTTGAGATCCTGTTCCTCACGGCAAGGTCACTTCCTCACTCCCAAGGTCACACTGTGAGGCCCATGCCTTTGACCTCCTCGACTACCTTTCCCAACTTCTTTACAGAAAACTTAAGGACCCATGGGTGGCTCAGTCAGTTGAGTGTCCTGCTCTTGGTTTTGGCTCAGGTCATGATCTCACAGTTTGTGAGGTTAAGCCCTGCATGGGGCTCTGTGCTTTTGGCACTTGAGATGTCTCTCTCTCTTTCTCTGCCCCTCCTTGACTTGTTCTCGCTCTCTAAAAAAATAAATAAGCAATAAAAAAATTTTTTTACCTTTTTTAATGTTTTTATTTATTTTTGAGAGGGACAGTGTGGGCAGGGAAGGGTCAGAGAGAGAGAGGGACGCACAGAATCCGAATCAGGCTCCAGGCTCTGAGCTAGCTGTCAGCACAGAGCCCGACGCAGGGCTCAAACCCACAAACTGTGAGATCTTGACCTGAGCCGAAGTCAGACGCTTAACCAACTGAGCCTCAGGAGCCCCAAAAATTTATTTAAAGAAAAATTAAACTTTGGGCTCTTATAGAGCACCCTAGAAAACTCAAATTCATGCTATGTAATTCCTTTAGAGAAAGAAATAATTAATATGTTGAGTCTTGGTAACATTTTGTTTACTCAAAGCTGTGTTGGTTAATGATCTTCGGCTTATCTTTGACTTGTTGGAGGACTCCCATGTAACCTACTACAGACATGGCTACTCATAAACTGAGGAGGGAGGTCAGAATTCACAACAGCACTCACTTTAAAAATATCGATCGATCCATCGATCGATAGCTAGATAGATTTAAGATATATAGATAGATAGATTTAAAGATATATATCTTGGTCTTACAATTTACCTCATCCATTTGATTATCCATTTGTTGAATTTTAATTGAAGGGAAATCTGAGCCTCACACAGAGAGAGGAGTCTTTTATGGAGACTTCCATCTGGGGAGCAGATTTATGAGGCCTTTTGAGACCCAGAATAACTTCACTGTGATGAAGCACAAGGCAGGGCTCCCCTCCTCCTCCACCCCTACAAACTGAGAGTGTAGGGCGGGGAGAACCGAAATGCAGCAGGATACCCAGATGGAAGGGGTCATGAGGCCTTATCGTTAAGACCTGGATGAGGCCGAACTTTTAACAGAGCGAGCTCAGTAGAACTGAGCTATACTTTAAGTACTATGAGGGTTTTTTGTTTGTTTGTTTTTAATGACGTCTCAACCAAGCTCAGGGCTTCAGCAGCTCGATGTGCAATCCAGGGAAGGAAGTGACAGTGTGATGACGCAGGGCAGCTGCCAGTCTCCAGGAACATGTGCAGAACGTTATAAAGTAGCAGAAGAGCCAGGCACCCCACACGTCGTGTGGAAGAGGGTCACCCCATCCTCCGCCACCCTCCTTACAAACCACATGTGGGCAACTAAACAGAAAGACGGAAGGCTCGACGTGCCCCAGAGCTAAGAGTGGACCATTTAACAGCAAGATGCAAAACAGGAAGCAAAGGAGCTTTTCCCACCAGTTTATTGTCAGAAACCTCTTTCCAATCATTTTGTGTGTGGCTTTACGATTAGGCATTGAAAGAGGACTCCAAAATGCTATTCTGGGAGAACGGGGAAGAGTTTTAATTCTCAGTGCTAATGATGCCATGGGATATGTGCATAAGCAGATAGAGGTTGGAAAACGGGGCTTGCCCAGATGTGTGTGCACCCATATGCTGGCAGCGTCATTCACAACTGCTCGGAACCCGAGTGCCCATCAGCTGGGGAACGGAACAGCAAAATGTGATGCGGACGCACGCAGGAATTCAATTCAGCTTCCGACAACACGGATGCACCTTGAGAACATTATGTTCAGAGAAATAAGGCGGCCGCAAAAGGACAGATCCTGTGTGATTCCACTTACATGCGGTCCCTACACTAGTCCGCGTCATAGAGGCAGAAAGCAGCATGGCGGTTAGCAGGGGCTGGGGAAGGAAGAGGAACGACCAGTTGGTGTTTAATGGGCACTGAGCGTGGGGAGATGAGAAAGTTCTGGAGATGGATGGCCCCGATGGCTGCACAACAGTGTGAATGTACTTAGTGCCACTGACCTGTACGCTTAAAACCGGCTAAAGTGGTATGTTTTATGTATATTTTGGCACAATTTTTAAGAAGCAGGCAAGGTTACATTCCTCATGAGTCCAACAAGCCCTGCTTGAGTACCCCTCCCAGGAGAAGCCCGTGTGGGGGGGTAAAGCTCTATCTACCTTGAGAAAACGGGCCGAATGATCCAGTTCAGGTTTGCCTCCCACGCCTCCAAACCCCTCAGTGAAAACAAAAGCAAATAAATATACTCCATTACTTAAATATCTCCATTTCAAGGTCTGGCGTCCTGAAGTCAGATCATATATTCCAAAAGTCTGAATTGTTTTCAGCCCTAAGTTAAGGTCCCAACTCTCATCGTGTCTGCCTGTGGCCAAAAACAGGTTTACAAATAATCCAGCTGTTTTCAGAATAGCAAGCTCATTCTGTGTTAAATGTAACCTTGACACCCGCCCCCCCCCCCCCAGCGCCTTCAGAAGACACCAGACTGTAGCTCCTTTGAGCCCTCCTACTTGTGTCGGTCTAAGGGGACTAAGGGGAATGTGCCGGGTAAAGACGGGCTTCCTTCAGGCGAGAGGGGAAAACAGCACAGACTGAGGAGATAAGCCTGCTGAGGGGGACACGCTAGTCAACAGTGAAGTTAAAAATAAACCCAGTTCAGGGCGCCTGGGTGGCTCAGTCAGTTAAGCGTCTGACTCTTGGTTTGGGCTCAGGTTGTGATTTCATGGCTTCATGGGTTTTAGCCCTGCATCAGGCTCTGTGCTGACGTGCAGAGCCTTTTTGAGATTTTCTCTCTGCCCCTCCCCTGCTCACACTGTCTCTGCGTCTCTCCAAAAGAGATAAACTTTAAAAAAATTTTTAAAGATAAATAAACCCAGTTCTCTTGACCTCGCAGTGCATGAAACAGCATACGGTGGTATGGGCTAGTAGGAAAAGCCAGCATTTGAATCCTAATTCTGCCGTGGAGTTAATGATGTGATCTTGGGCCAGAGCAAGTGCCTGAATGTTGTACTCTCTGACTTTAAGTGGGGAATCATTGTAACTTCACAGGGCAGAGTTCTCAGGGGCTTGGGGAAGGAGACAACGCTCCCTCCCTCCTCATCCCACTGCAGAGTCCTGCTGGGGCTGGAGGCACAGACCACAGCTGACACAAGTGTATTTTTTCACTGCCTCTAGTAATTATGATACACTCTGTATCCAAGAGAGGGTCCTTAGCATTGTCATTTTGGGAGGTTTTAATAAGGAAATGTGGGGGCCCCTGGGTGGCTCAGTCGCTTATGTGTCCAGCTTCGGCTCAGGTCATGATCTCACGGTTCGTGGGTTCGAGCCCCGCGTCAGACTCTGTGCTGACAGCTCAGAGCCTGGAGCCTGCTTCGGATTCCGTGTGTGTCTCTCTCTCTCTGACCCTTCCCTGCTCACGCTGTCTCTCTCTCTCTCAAAAATAAATAAAAGCATTAAAAAAAAATAACAAGGAAATGTGTTGGACTCATGTGCCAGAGTACCTAAGATGCAGTCAATATTATTATACCAGCTTCCTCTGGGCCCCTAAACAAAGTGCTTTTGAATTAATCACTTCAGGTCTGAGTCTATCATTCTTTTTCCTTAAAATCTTTGCCTTCCAAAGTCCCTGCATATAATGCACATAAAGCACAGAGGTTTGGGGCACCTGGGTGGCTCAGACGGTTGAGTGTCTGACTTCGACTCAGTTCACAGTTTGTGAGTTTGAGCCCTGCGTTAGGTTCTGTGCTGGCAACTCGGAACCTAGAGCCTGCTTCAGATTCTGTGTCTCCCTCTCTCTCTACTCCTTACCTGCTCTCTCTCACTCTCTCTCTCTTTCTCTCAAATAAAAATAAACAGTTAAAAAAAAATACACACAGAGCTCTGCTCTCACCATGCATCCATTGGCTCACAGGTGGGAGTTCCCGAGCACCTTCCATGGGCAAGTGAAGCGGGCCTGGCAGACTTCTGCTGGCTTCTGAGACCATGGAAACTAGACCAGGAGCAAAAGGACTGCTTCCCAGGGGGTAGGTGGACCCAGGTGTGCAGATGCGGCCCCCAGCCCAGCAGGCGGAAGCCTGGCTACTTGCTGAAGGCTGAAATGACCTCAGATCTGGGGAGAAGAAAACCTGAGAGTTTGTCCACTGATCCTTTTGCAGCCAGAACTCATATCTCCTTTGCATTCTTGGGTGGCTTGAGAGAAATCCACACTGTTGGAAAGTTAGCCCATGTAACTTGGGCAGAGTACAAGAAGTCATTTCTGCCTACCTCTAAATCCAGCGCTGGGCTGAGGTCCTACAGAGAGGAGAAAATAAAAAAGACCCTGTAGAGTTTTGTGATGATTCACTGGGGTAAAGCATGTAACATAAAGCTTAACATACAGTAATTGCTCAGTAAATAATAATGAATAATATCATGCAGGAGTAAGGCTCAGAGTTTCTGCTCACAGTAATAATCCCTCACATTTAGGGGCGCCTGGGTGGCTCAGTCGGTTATGCTTCTAACACGTGGTTTTGGCTCAGGTCATGATCTCGCGGTTCATGAGTTGGAGACCCACACTGGGTTTCGCACTGATGGCGCAGAGCCTGCTTGGGATTCTCTCTCTCCCTCTCTCTGCCTTTCCCCCACTCACTCTCTCTGTCTGTCTTTCAAAAGAAATAAATAAACTTAAAAAAAAATAATGCCTCACATTTATTGAGCACTTGCTAGGTGAAAGGTACTGTGCTAGAGGTTTTGTGTATATATATATATATATACATACATATTATACATATTATGTCAAGTCTCACAGTAACTGGGTGTTTTCACAGATGATAAACCCAGGCATGGAGAGATTAAGGACCCCGTGTAAAGCCACAGAGGGAGCAGTGGCAGTGCCAGGTTACGAAGCTTCAATTGCATAGCGCCTAGACAAGGTACTTAATCCATACCTACCAAATGAGTATATAATGGCAATGCCCCGCTTCGCCTTCTTCCCAAAGTCTGAGGGCCGCTTGATGGTCCTAGCTGTCTAAGAAGATGGCCAAGTGCAAGGTGCAGTCATCATTAAAAAGCACAGACCCTGGGGCACCTGGGTGGCTCAGCTGGTTAAACTCTTGTCTCAGGATTTCAGCTCAGGTCATGATCTCACAATTTGTGAGATCAAGCCCCATATCAGGCTGTGCACTGGCAGTGGAGAGCCTGCTTGTGATTCATTCTGTCTCTCTCTCTCTCTCTCTCTTTCTCTCTCTCTCTCTCTCTCCCTCTCTCCCTCCCTCCCCCCACACCTTCTGCCCTGCCCCTTCCCTGCTCATTTTCTCTCTCTCACAAAATAAATAAATAAACTTTTTAAAAAGGCACTGATCCTGCTTAAAGAACCTCAAGCCAGCAGGGAAGACAGACAACAACACTACACAGATCACTATAACCCAGTGCACAAACGATCCTCCATGAGAGTGGGACCATTACAGGACAAAGGGACTTTAAAAGAATACATTTGCTTTGCCTTTAGTTCATTTCGGTAGGAAGGCTGTAACATACACACAGAATCTCTTTGTATTTGCTTGGAATTATGCTGCACTGTGCATGCCGAATGAGTTGCCATTTACCTACAGGACAGCAGGGAACTCAACAGGACTGCCTTCTGAAGGACCCTCCTCCTGCCGGCAGCCCTGTGAATGGTAAGCCTGCTAAAATCAGAAGCTGAAACCTCCCAGCCATACTGAGGAGGGGCTTCAAAGACCCTGGGGTCCAACCCTTACCCCTGCCTCCAGCAAATGCTTGTCCATCCCTGAGCAAGATAGCCACTCCGCGACCCTTCAACCTCTGGGGGAATATTCTCAAGGAACTCACCACCCACAGGCCACAGGCACCTCCTCCTTCTATCGCTGGCCTGGGGCTTCTGACCATGAAACCCTTGGGCAGGAGTCTCCTTTGAAGTGGTTTTAGGAATACATTCACAGATGGGGTGCTTTTGTGAGTGCTTAGAGTTCACATGTGAGCAGGCAGCTCTCTTGCTTTGAAAACAGGTCCCAACATCCTGTGTTATGAGCGAGGACCCCTTCTCCATGCAGACGTGGTGCGCTAGTGGTTTGCTGCACGCGGGTCAGTCTGTGCTTGTCCCCTGTGGCCTTAGTCTGTCCATCACTGGCCCTGCCCTGCCTGTTCTCACAACTGAAGCCCGCAGACCCTTCCCAAGCCCAGCCCGGCTTTGTCACCCAGGAGCACCACCGGCCACAGGCAGGAGGGGTCTAGGAACAGTCAGCCCAACTATCTGACACATACCGCCTTGTCCCTCTATGTTATCCCGCCCCACCTAACATTTCGCCCAGCTGTGGTCTTGTGGCTGCTCCAGACACCACACCCTGACCCTCCATTTCAGGTCTGGAAAATGAAATCTGATCTCACTCCGCTTGTCTGGAAATCCCTGGAAATCTGCTTAGTGTGCCAGTTTTTCACAAGTCCCCTAGGACAGGGGGTCTGCTTTGCTTTTGTAAGGTATAGGGCATGCTTCTCGGAGGGCCTGTCACATCTGCTCCCCACCAGACAGCATTGCCACCTTGGTCTCGGTGAGCCAGACTAGCCTGAGAGGTGGCTGGTGGCCCCATCCTTGTGCCCATCTCCAAACTGCGTCTTTATTCTTTTGTGTTTTTTAATATTTATTCAATTTTGAAGGAGAGAGAGCACTAGCGGGGGAGGCGCAGAGAGAGGAGGGGACAGAGGATGATGTCAGCGGGCTCTGCACGGACAGCAACGAGCCTGACATGGGCTCGAAGTCACAAACCATGAGATGAGGACTTGAGCCAAAGTTGGATGTTCAACCAACTGGGCCACCCAGGCGCTCCTAGATTTTTTTTTAAGTTTATATACTTACTTTGAGAGAGAGAAAGCTTGAGAGGGGGAGGAGCAGAGAGAGAGGGAGACACAGAATCAGAAGCAGGCTCTGAGCTGTCAGCACAGACCCCCAACGTAGGGCTCAACCACAGGAACCAGGAGATCATGACCTGAGGTGAAGTCAGGAGCTTAACTGACTGTCCTCCCCCCCCCCCCCGCTTTAGGTACACCCAAGTCATTATTCTTAAGAATTTCTGAGTATAATACGCATCAGAAGAATCACAGGGAGTCGGTACACAGGAAGGAGAGAGCAGGAGGAGTCGTGGCAGTGCGCAGAAAGCACAGGGCAGCAGGAAGAAGGGTAGGTCTCGGGCAGTGGGAGGTGAAGGGCCATACTGCTGGGAAACAGGTGCAGGGAGCCGGCTCCAGCCCTCTCCCCATTTTCAAGGGGAGAGCGTCCAGTTGCTAGAGTAACATTAGATCTTGAACAGCCTGCCTGTTCTCCACGAGGCCTGTGGAAACATTGCCCGTATCTCTTCCTTCTCTGTGTCCTCCCTTGGTCTCCTCCTCTTCCCTGAACTAACTCAGCAAAGTGCCCTTCCAGGGAGACAGGTCCATCCCCAGGCTGCAGGTGTACCTCCCTGTTCCACTGTGTCCACTGAGTCACACCCAGGCCTGTCCTCAGAGCCTGAGGCCATCAGAAGCTTCCAGAAACAGCGGGAGCCCCAGAACAGGAAGACCTGAACCCTGCAGCTGCCCCAGACTCTTCAAGCAAGTTATGTAATTTTCTCTGTGGTTATTTCCTCATCTGTAAGCCTAAAGTAAGAGGACCTTCCCCCCTACTCACAGGGATCCTGGGAAGAAGTTGGGGTGGGGCAGGGGTCAAATGAGGCAATAGGAGGGCCAGATGTTTGGTAATAGGAGGGCCAGATGTTTGAAAGACCACCAGTTGCGGGCAAGTGGAATGAAGCATTGCATTTGGGATCATTTACTATCCACCTGTCGGTAGGTAGTAGGGGTCCACCCACGCTGACATCATGCTCTGTGCATCTCCTTCCCACCTTGTCCTCCTCCCTGCCTTCTCTGGGGCTCCTGTCCTATACCTTGGACCCACAAGTCTAGCCTGCCGTGCTCTGGTGTGTGAAAGCCCTTCTGCAGCTGCTTTTTTTGGGACAATAACCCCTATTCCACTTCATCAGGGCAGGATCCCAAACCTTGTTTCTCACTGCATCCCTTTTTTTCTTTCTTTTTGCAGAAGCTGACCTTTTCCCAGGAAAGTCTAACTTCTCCAGGGTCGTCACTGTCACTCGGAGAGGCAGCAACTTCTCCCACTCCCAGTGGATTCAAAGGCGGACAAGAGGACAAGGAGTCAGACTTTGCCAATTTATACCACACTGAGCCCATCAAACTGTCACCTTTCCCCTCTTTTAAACTTCCACTCCCTGGACTTCACCCCTAAAGGCACCAAAATCAACAGCCCACTCTGGCTCTAACTGACTTCATTGACCTTTGGGGGGGTCTATGGCCAGGTACTGCTCTGATGTTTCTCTGAGTCAGGTTTTTGGCAGCATGAGAAGCATCTGGAAACTTGTTAGGGATGCATATTCACAGGCCCCACCCCAGACTTCCTAAAGTTCTGGGGGCAGGGAACCCTGTGGTTCACAAGCCTCCCTAGGTGATTCTGATGGTCACTCCAGTTTGAGAACCCCTATCCTAGATGGTAAACTTTCTCATCTCTGACTACAGGAAGTCCACCCATGTGCCTTCTTGGCTTCCATTTAGGGCACAGGTGGAGACATCCCCTTGATGGAACAGGGGGTCTGATCCACTTCTGACTTACGAAGGGCCAACAGCAAGCTGGTTCTAATGCCTGCTCAGTCTCTTTCCGCATCCCTTGGCTCGTTTCCTATACCAGTGTCTCCAGACGCCCTTCTTTGTCTTTAAGCTCCTATTCCTACTCACTGTCCCTTTCCATAATGACAACGATCTTTCATGTCCTGAAGGAGGCTGCTGGGATACAAAAGATCAGGTTCTGTGTTTGGGTCAGAAGACCGGAGCTCACCACTTACAGGTGTATGGTCTGAGGAAATCGGTTAAGTGAGGAGTGGATGTGAAGTGTGTGGCCCAGGGCTCAAAATGATCACCCAACAGTGCTGCTTAGGGCCTCTGTCTGCCCCTCTTCCCTTCTCTCCATCTCTGTGTCCTAATCTGCACAGTGAGGATGGTAAGACCTACCTGTTAAGGGCCTCATCTTGTAATTCATATGCAAAACAAGATGGTCAACATGAAAGCAGTTCGTAAACCTCATGCCTTGCTAACCAAGGTGCAGTGTGGTCCAGCAGCAGGGGTATCCCTTGGGAGTGTGCTAGAAACAAAGACTCTGAAGCCCCACTGACTCAGAATTCATATTTTAATAAGATACCGAGAGGATCCATCTGCACTTTAGGGTCCAAGAAATGTGAAGAAAAAAAAAAGAACTAGGAAAACACGTGATATTATATATATATTACTATCTTTATTTCTCCATCAGTCCTCCCTCCCTCTCCACCTCCAGCAGAAATACTGCCCCCTGTCCTAAGCAGCTAACACAATAGAATCACCTAGACCAATACTGGACGAAACCCCAGGCCAATTAAATTAGCCTATCTTGGAGAAAAGTCCAACATCAGTATATTTTTAAATTCCCTAAGTGACTAACGTGACACCCCTACAAGCCACCTCCAATGCCATGTGATGGCCTCCATTCTATCATCTTCTGGGGAACTTTGCTGCCACAATATGTGCCTAATCTCTTCTCTTCAGAACTTTATCTCCAGGTCTCTCCACCCACCACCCACACCCTGCTTCACTCCCTGCACTCTCCTTCCCAAGCCCATCCAATAGCTTGCTTTTCCCTTTGACTCCAGTCATTGTTGCTTGTGGCTTTCACTTCACAGGAGTTTAAAATATTTATTGACATGGATTTTTAACCTTACACATGGACAAAGCCCTCCACCTGGATGCAAAATCTCCCCTTGATCTCATCCCTCTTCCAGCTATCACCCCACCCTGCTCTTTTTTACTAGCCAGTTCCACAAAGGAGAGGTCTCTGCCCCTGCAGCCTCCATCTCCTCAAAGGGTGACGTCCCTGTCTAAGTCAGAAAGCCTCTCTGCCATCTCTCTGCGGCAGTCACACCATGGCCTGCAGGCTACACTGGAGAACTCTGTAAGAAGTGGTTTGTTGTTAAGAGTTCATTGGTATTGGGTAAACAAGGGAGGATTCTTCAAGGGACTTTCAGTATCCATGAAACAATAGATCAAAGAGGAGCCCAAATATGCTGCGGGAGGCCAAAGAAAGAAGAAAGAGTTGGTTCTGTCCCACCTGGGAGGCACCTGCCCGGGGAGTAAGGATCTAAAGGGACCTTTTTCTTCCCATGGCAAAGAGCTAGAAGGGGGTTCTGCCTGGACCTGAAGCAGAAGCCAGACAGAAGCAGGAGAAGATACTCACTTCTCTAGGGAACATGGAGAAAAGCTCATGGACTGGCCTCTGTAACTGAACAAAGGAGTTAGGAACTCATTGCTCTCAGAGTCATTGCTGAGACTGGGACGAAACTGTATGGACAATGGCCACCCTGTGTCATCCCCTCACTCACACATCCCTGTAGCCTGCAGGTGGTGTTGAATTGGAGAAGCCAGACTTGAAAATAAACCATTGTCTGCTCTAGGTAAGCCCTTCAGTCATTCACTCATCAAATATGTGATCAATGCCTTCTCCGTGCTTGTTGAGAGAAACACACATGATCATGACGCGGCCCCTGACCTGAGGACCCCAAAATCTAAAGAGAAAAGGCAAGACAAACAGATAACAATGTGATGCCAGTGGTTTCACAAATAAAAAAGTAAGTAACCAATGTTGTGAGACAGAGAGGAGAGACCCACTTGTGGGGATCAGGAGATAAGGTGAAGCCTATGGTCCTGAGACCACCAACATCTCCAGGATGAAAGCAAGGACTCCCAGGGGCTCCCGCCTTAGGAAATGTGATATTTTTCACCTTTTTCTCTCCTTCTGCACACAGTTCACTCCACTGAAATTAAGAAATCAAAGACCATCATTTTTTTCAACATTTATTTTTGAGAGACAGAGTGTGAACAGGGGAGGGGGGAAGAGAGAGATAGAGACACAGAAGTCCAAGCAGACTCCAGGCTCTGAGCTGTCAGCACAAAACCAGACGTGGGGTTCAAACCCACTGACTGTGAGATCAAGACCTGAGCCCAGGTCAAACTCTTAACTGACCGAGCTACTCAGGTACCCCATAAAGACCAATATTTTAAAAATT
Source organism: Mungos mungo (assembly GCA_004023785.1). NCBI lineage: Eukaryota > Metazoa > Chordata > Mammalia > Carnivora > Herpestidae > Mungos > Mungos mungo. Next base: position 4,535 of record PISW01009582.1, on the reverse strand, counting down.
TCTTACCAGAACTGTGGGAGGACTATCTAAGAAACTACAGCGATCCTTGTGGGCAGCATGAGAATGTCCACCTCCCCAAATCTTCAAACATCTCACACACTCTCATTGAAACAATGAGAAGGTCACTGATGAATCAAGTGGACCCGAATGGTTGTGCTGATTTACATCGCTTTGGTTACTAGTAAAATTAAATTAGTCAAATTAAAACATTCAAGTTTAATGGCATGGAATTCATCTTTAACTTGCTTCTTCCTTCTTTGTCCTCCACTCCAAAGCCACATTGTGTGTCTCTGTCTCTCTGTCTCTGATGTCCCCAGCCCGGTTCAAGCAATATCACTGTGGTCCTAGTTCCCTGGCCTAACTTGTCCCCTTGCCCAGATTCCCCCCCAAGCAGCCAACTGCATGCATCATGCTTATTTTGCTAACATATCACTTTCAGGAGCTTTCTAGGTTCTCCACTGACGTCCCTCCCCACCCTTCTGACATCCTGCCACCCAGCCCTCCTCCTGTCCCCAATGCTCCAACCAACACGGCCCTTCTTCAGAGCATCATACTTCCGCTCTCCCTGCTAAATCTTTTCCTAGTCACTGGATAGGTACTCTGCAATGTAGTCGGCCATTTGTCACTAAGAACCCACTAAATGTTGATAGGTTGTCTTGCTAAAACCTCTGAGAACCAGAACAGACCTAACCCATAGCACTGATGGTCTTCCCCCACTTTCAGGGTTCAGAGTGGGGTGAAGGAGGTACTTGTAGAAACAATACATCACATCCAAGAGACCACAGCTCAGTAAGTCTCTGCTCTACCACCCACTAAACAGTGACCTTGGGAAATCTATCTAACCCTGTAAACCTCTGTTTCCTTGCCAACAGTTTGGAGTTTCCAGGATGAAGACTCTGAGATGGGGTTTGACTTGTAGGATATATATCAAGAATCAACACCTGCAGAGAGTGAAGGTGGAGGAATCAAGGCTGGGCAAGGGAGAAGCAGATTTGCAACATAAGTCTCTGCCAATTCCATGGGGAAATCTGGAGCACATGTAGTCCATCAAAGTCGGCCATGTTGGGATCTGTCATCAATGTAGACAGCACAGAATACACATGACATTGAACAAGAGGTTGACTGCTGAAGGCTCCCTGCTGACAGCACTCCCTGCCCTGGAGCCACAGGCCTTCCTGGGAGGGGGACCTGAGCAGTGCCTCTCCATGCCCACCATGCTCGGTTTGTAGGAGGGCGATAATAACAGGACTCACCCTATGTTCTTGTCGTGATGACATTAGCTAAGCATTTAGCACATAGCACACCTGGTGCAAAATGGATTTCAGTGAATGTTTGTTCACATCATTGTAGCCCGAGGAGGCACTGGAGGAAGAAGACCCCCACCCTTTCTTTAATTCATCCAACCCACACATAGTGACCACTACCATGTGTCAGACACTGTTGTGTGACCGGGAGTGCTGGTATGATGACATAAATACTCAATTGGTGTCCACAGCAGGCCTCATCAAGAAGGGATGAAGGAGGCTAGAAACAGGGCATAGATGTGTCAAAAGCCCTACAGAGGGAGCATGCCTAGAATGTTTATGGCCAGGGGGGCAGAAACAGAATGAGCAAGGCAGAGCAGGGTAGGTAAGGTCAGAGAGGTGATAAGACCACTTCCCAGCTGGGGCTGCAGGCCTAAACAAGTCAAACTCAAGTGTAACCAAATCTCATCGACTCAGAGGTTCAGAAATACAGGTGAAATACAGGTGTTTGTGTGATAAACACCACCCTGGGGATGTGATCAGCAACATTAGCAGTATTGGAAACTCCACAGGAAGGAAGGACTTCATTTCCTCAAAAACAACCAAAAATTGAAAAATTGCAAGGGAAAAAAAGTAAATGGGAAATTGCAGACAGGGGTGCCTGGGGTGGCTCAGTCAGTTAAGTGCTTGACTCTTGATCCAGCTCAGGTCATGATCTCACAGTTCTGCACTGAGTGCGGAGCCTGCTTGTCTCTCTCCCTCTCTCCGCTCCTCCCCCAGACAGGCATTTCCACCAATCCCACTGTATAAACCTTATATAAACCTGTATAAGCCTTATCAGACCCCAATTCAAAAACAGCAACTGTCTTATAATGAATGATAATCATCACCATCCTGTAACTGAGAGAAAGTGAACCCTGACTGGATAGTTAGTGATAATAAGGAATTACTCCAGAGAGTTCTAGCAGCCACATGACTTAGGGAAGGGAGATTGCTGAGCGCTCAGGGATGCCTCCAGCCCCAGCACTACAGACAAGTATTCAGATAATAACTCTTTCATGTTCCCAAATTCCTGTCCACTGTGTGCAGAAAGCTGAGCCCCAGGCTACACTGGGCAGTATGGCCAACAGGCCTGGGAACATTCCTGATCTTGCCTATCTTGCCTCTCTTCCTTGTAATATTGTGTGAGAACCAAGAAAACTTGTCCACCTCAAATTTCAACTGCATGGGCACCATAAAACCTTGCTGTGACTCTCTCTGCCTTTAACACTCCATCTTCTATTCCCCCACAGAGATGTGAGAAAGCTCTGTCCTCATGCTCAGGTCCTGAAGGGAAGTTCCCACCTTTGTCTCAAACTTGACTTGAAGACAGACTCTTCACCTATCTCTTCATACATTTCCTTTCTTTAAAGAAGCTTCCTCAGTCTTCTCTGCAAGCCAAATACATTGCACATAGGAGAGTATGCCCCTAGACCATGTGCAGTATTCTCTAAAGTGTTGTAGGGAGGTTTCTGAATCCACCGATTTCTGCAGATCCTTCACTATAGATTCTGAAAGCACTGAGAACCAGAAAATACACAACCACTGGAAGCTTCAGCATATCATGCCTCTTTTCCCACAAAACTTATTATATACGTAAGAAACAATTCTTGGCTTTCTGCCCTGTAACATGACTCTCATGTGGCTAAGAATGCTTACCTTCTGCATCTTATAAACAGATTTGCATTTGCTTTCTGTTAAATTAACAAAGATTGGAAAACACAGTACCCAAAAAAAAAGAACCAATGATATGCTTCATAAACACTGTTTCATAAAGGGGCAACAGACAGGAAAATAATAATAATAACTGAACTAGAATCCATTTTCAGACCCACCACAAACCAGCTATGAAATGTCTTTGGCCTCCTGAAAACCTAGTTTTCTCTTCTGTAAAAATAAGGCATTTGGACAACATAATCTCCATGACCCCTTGCTGCTCCAAAATGCTATGATCTTTCTGATTTACTCCATTACCTCTCACTCAGCCTTCATCGTTTATTTTCAGTGCATAGTTAACAGGACGTGTGTGTTGAAAACAAAACAAGGTGGTAAATGATTACAGTGCATACACAGTAAACATTAAACAAGCCAATTGTGAAAATACAAAGGACAAACACATGCATTTTGATGGAGAAGCACAAATTGATGATAAAATATGAAAAGATGCTCCACCTCCCCAGTAGTCAGTAAAGTGAAAATTGATATGAAATCAAACTGATGAAAATGTACGATTGATAAGGTCACCTATTGGCAAGAATGTGGAGAAACTGGAGTATAATTCAGCTCAAACTTTGGGGGACAATTTTGCATCATCTGCCCAAATGTAAACACCTGGTACCCTTAACTAGGCTCTGTGAACCTATACTTCAGACTATTCACATGCATCACATGACCGTGGGTAATAAAAAAACGGACACAAACTAAATGTCCTTCTACAAAGGAGTGGGTACATAAAGTACAGTCATGCTATGGAAGAGCAGCCACTAGAGAGGATAACGTGAATTTATATAAACTGAGGAAATTAAATCCAAGATCATTGTCAAGGGGAAAGAAGCATGTGACCAAACAGTGGGCAAAATACAGCCCTGTTTCTATAAACCTCTTGATCCTCCTCTCTCTATATATAAGTACGCGTGTCAGTGTGTAAATACACCATGTACCCATACATGAGTAGATAAAGATCTGGCTGCCTGTGAGGAGGGGAGTGGGTTGAGGGAGGCGTGCAGAGGGCGGCCACGTGTGGTAGACCAACCATGGGGGGCCTTTGTAAGCAGACATCACAGATGTACATGTGTATTGCTACACAATTTTTGGCAGACAGCAAGAGTAGCTTTTTTTAATTCACGCAAATGTTCCCTATATCCAGTGGCCATCCTATGTATGGAGCCTTATATATTCATTCTGTATACTTGTGAATTATTTTTACAAGTATGCATCATTCTTACAGTTAAAATCACTGGAAAATTTGAACAGTGCCCTTGACTTCAATCATTTAACAATCTAATGGAAAACTGAAGAAGAAAGGGATTAAAATTAGAAATTAGACTATAGTCTTTCAGCCTGATCACTCTTAGGGATCAATCTTTAAAATAACTGTTGCTTTTTGAAAATCTTCTCTTTTAGTTCTGGTAACTAGTGTGGTTTTTCAAATCACAGAAATCAAGACAGCTCCATCTTGAAATCCCACCTATCCTCACTGTATTCCAATCTTTTCTTTAGGCTTCAGCTCTCTCCCACTGTCCCCCAACCCTC
>PISW01009581.1:43957-59398 GCA_004023785.1 Mungos mungo | reverse complement strand
GGACCAGGGAGCCACACGCCGTCCCCCCCCATGGCCCAGGGAGCCACACACTCTCTGTGCTCCACTGTCCCTCCTGCGCTGATGGGGTCACCTTCCTGAGTGCATCCTGCAGACCGACAGTGACCTTGTCACATCAAGCCGACAGGCGCGCACACAGGCATCCGGGCTCACCTCCACCCCGTGCGCTGCCGGGCTGCGGGACTCCCGTCCAGGCGGCTCTTGCCGTGGCGTCCGGGCTAATCGGTGCACGGTCCCTGCAGACGCCTCCAGGGTCTGTGACGTCAGTGGCTCCTTCCAGCTGCAGGGAATCCGGGCCCTCGGACGGGAAGGAGGGAGGTGGGCACACTTCTCCTGGACGCAGGCCCTGGACAGTGGGGGGAGTTCAGACCCGGTTCTCAGGACCCGGGCGGGCTCTGCCCTTCCTCAGTGACCCGGCCCCAGGGCCTACGCGACCGCCACCGTCACAGAGCAGGGCGAGGTGACGCGGGGGAGACTACACTGTGCACGGGGGTCAGGAGGACAAATGGGCTTTGGCCTCTGGGTCTTGCTGGTGTCCTCACACTGCAGGGACCTGTGAGGCATCGCTGTGGCTGAGGCGGGACGGGCAGCTGTCTGAGCCCCCGGTCTCCCCCACCCCACCCCCGTCATCATAAAGTGAAATCGCTGGAGGACAATTTGGGGTCCTGAGCTCCGTCGCTGAGGGTCTCCACAGACAGCTGCCTGACCAGCACCCAGCTGTGCGGCTCCTGGTGTTCCCGCAGCTCTTGGGAAGGCAGTTTCAAGGCCTCCCTCTAGAAAGCAGTTTCAAGGCCACTCTGCAGAGGCAGTTTCGAGGCTGCCAGTTACAGCGGCCCTGCAAATCCCCAGATGGCACAGGGACCCCCCGAGGCATCCGTGGATGAGGATGTGCCCCTGCCCCCGGGAGGGCCGGCACCCCCTCCCAGGAGAGGCCGAACACCGAGGGGAGCCCAGCGGAGAAACTCCACGTGGCGGCCTGAGCCTCCGCTGGTGCCGACTCTGGGAGCCTCCTCGTCGGGAGACAGGCCGGGACTCAGAGACGGAAGGGAAACCGAGCAGAGCAGCTTCAGGCTGTGTCCGATTTCACACCGACTCGCCCCGGCGGGAGGCTGCAGCTGGGAATGTGCTCCCTGCGGGCCCCGGCCGCGCGGCCGCAGCTGTCGGCAGGATCAGGTGTGCTTGGGAACCCTGCCTGCCCGGCTGGCGGGCCACCCCCTCCCACCTGCCTGGAGGGTCCCCCCATGGTGGCCGCAGCCCTGGGGCGTCCGAAGTGACAGACTTCCGGCGTTCCTTCCGCGTGGGGTCCTGCCTCGGCCGGCGGCAGCCCGGGGACAGGAGGACGGCTCCGTCCCTGCAAGCCTCTGGTTCCCACGGAATGTTCAGGAAGCCCTGTGCTGCATCAGCGGCTTGCAGCGGGATGGGAGAGCTCCTCCGTCCGTCCTCTGGGAGGCCGCCTCCGCCGCGGGCCATGGTGGACACGCTTCTCCCGTGAAGGGCCAGGCAGTAACCCCCAGCGGTGTGCGCCACACTCGGCCTCTGCCCTGTGTCCTCCTGCGTTTACTTTCACAGCCTCTAGCAGCGTAACCGGCCCCGGGAAGGCGGCGCGGCGGCCCTGAGCACCTGCAGCAGGTGACCGCGGGCCGGCCCCGTGGCTGTGTGCATGGCTTTCCTCGCTGGGGCTGCCGCAGACAGCACGGACACCACCATCCGTGCTTGTACCCATTTTACAGATGAGAGGTTGACAGCTGTTTGGTTGGCAGGGGGCTCAGGGGCGCGGAGATGCTCTGTGGGGCCCGAGTAGAAGAACTGGCTCTGAGCCCAGGTTCTTTGTGCCCCCCCCCCACCTTGTGCTGCGCAGGCACCCCCGGGGCGAGGGTAGAGCCGAGGTTCCAGGTTATCCGGAGTCCCTCGAAGGCTCCAGTGCGGGAAGTCTTCCAGGATTTGCGTTGCACACCTCCGTGGCGCCGCCCCTGAACTGGAAACGCAGGAGGCTGGGAGGCTGGAGCCCTGCTGGCCCCGCCTGCACCCCCGCCCCCCAGCAAACCCGGCCAGCCACAGGGTTCCCGACCTTGGGGGCATTCCCGCGTTCCGCTGGATTCCGAACGCTGCCCATTTTACACAGCGGATCAGCACGGAGGTCCCCCACGCAGCTGCCGCTGCGATTGGGTCCCATTAGGGAAGCGTGCGGTCTCGTCCGGCGGCCCTCTGCCACCCCCTCCCCGCCCCCGCGCATGGTCCTCTCCAGGCGGCACGGCAGCTGTGACCGAACCCCGGGCACTCGGGGCTCTGCCGCGGCTCCTCCCCACGAATCGGAAACTTTCTTCGTGGGAGAGAAGGTCCAGCTCCTTTGCGTCCCACGCCTCCCCCCACGCCCGCCAGCCCCCCACCAGGTCTCCAAACGGAGCCGTCCTGTCGAGGCCGCTGTGCCCCAGCGGCTCAGAGTGCGGCCCGGATCTCAGGTCTGCCGCTTGTCAGCCGGGCACCTCCGCACAGGGTTCGCCGGCAGGTGGGGCCCCCGAGAGGACGCGCAGGGACGGGAAGGCCGCCCCCCCCCATGCCACCTAACGCGTAGCGAGCGCGGTCCTGTCGCTCCCGTCGCTGCTGTGTCCTTGCGAGGGTGTGGAACCCAATGGCGAGAGGCATTTTCTGCCTGAATATGTGCGATAAATAAGCAGCAAGGATGTGAGGCCAGAATCTGATGGGGGAGAAGCCTTCTGTCGGCCATGTCACCGCCCCGAGGGGAGGGTGACAGGCGGCGGCTCTGAGTCCGTGCTCCATCCTTCCGCGATCCCCGGGAAGCACCGCCTGCCGTTTTTAATGGGAATTAAAATTCGATTCTGCTTTGAAATGTGGAGGGCGGTCCTCAGTCTCCCACCTTCCGATGATTAGACGTTACCCCAAACCCCACCAAGGAGGGGTGGGAACTCCTAGCCCATGAGGAGCCTGGGGGGGGAGGGGCAGGTTCAGCATTGGCGGCCCCACTCCCTGGACCCGGGGCTCCCCAGCTCATGTCTCAGGACAGCCATCGCCTGGAGATTTATGACCCCCTCTTCCTTCTTACTCACTTATGATTATTAAGGATTCCCTTAACACACACATTATCAATAAGCAGGGTCAAGTTGAAGTGCATTAATACGAGTCTGCCAATGCCCAGGCCATTTCTATAACTGAAGAGGGTTGAGACTAAGAGACAAATGTGCATATAGAACCGACAATTGACCCCATGATTTATCTTCCCCCTCGGGAGGCCCCAAGGTGCCAAGTCCCGGGGGGGCTGCCCTGGGGTCCCCGAGGTGGCTTCTCTGGACTGGCCGTCATGAGCGTCCCGCCCCAGCCCCGCCCGTTCCCTGGGCCGGATGGCGGGTGCTGGACACCGCCCGGCTCCCAGCTCACCGGAGCCGCACACGGAGCACTTGGCCAGCGCCTTCGGGAGCAAGGCGAGGCCGGCCCAAGGCGGGCCTCGGAGGACAACTTTTTCAGACCTGTTGGGACAGCCACCTCCGGTTTGCCGTCCACAGAACTGAGCGTTGATTTAAGGAAACGGAGAAATGAGCTCCAAAGCCAAGGGGTACGTTGTACGCGGCTGACACTCATGACGGACAAGCAGTGTTCTCGGCTGCCCAGGGACACCAGGCTCTCGGGACATGAAAGAACATTCTAGAATATCTGGCAAGGATACATTAAGTGTCTGAGTGGCTGCTAAAGAATGGGGACAGGCACCTGTCAGGCCCCCGCCCTCTTTATTTGTCTTGGCAGAGCCCAGGGTCCTCAGCTCTTTGAAGCTCTTGCACATGCTTCCATTAGGCATTTGCGTTAGTTTACGTGGGTGTCCCGGGGGCGTGCCTGGGACCCAGGCCTGTGTGCTACGCTGGTGTCGGTGTTCCCTTCGGGGTCTTGTCCCTCACACGTACTGCCTCTGGGAGGGGCCTCCTGTGGTTCAGCCTTGCTGCCTCTCCTGCTGCAGTGACCAGACTGGGGGGCTCCTGGGACAGCGGCCTTTTGGCGCTCTGCCCCAGACAGTCCCGGGCAATGGGACGCTGGTGCCCCTGTGTCCTGGGCAGACATGCTCGCAGAGGCTGGGCTCCTAGAATCAGGACCCAAGAGGACCGCCCCCACCCCGGGATGGCTCCGATCCCTCGGGGTCCCCATCCTGTCCTCCACCTGGACAGAAGACATCAGGGGCGCTGGGCCCCTCGGACCTTGATGTCTGTTGCCCAGCGACCTGCCCAGACATCCGGCCTCGCGAGGCGAGATGCCGGCTCCTACACGCAACAGCTTCTGGGCAGCCACAGAGCCGCCCCAGTTTCCGAGATCACAGAGGATACCGTGGGGTGTGGGCCCCTGCAGCGGGGTGACCTGGGCCGTCCCCTCCTCACCGTGGGGCTCACCCTGGAGGAGCGTGTCCAGGACGGCGTCCCGGAGAGCCCTTCCCGAGGGGCCCCGAATCCACTCACCTCCGTTACTCAGTCTGGGTTCTGCAGCACAACCCCGCTGGGGCCTCGGACCCTGCCCTTGGCCTCAGCACCTATCTGATCCAGGAGAGCAGGCAGACGGGCCAGCGAGTTCGGGAGGTTGTGTGACACACACATTCCCTTCTGTGCGCTCGGAGGGGCTGGGGAACATTCAGAGGCGGCCGGCAATGAGCGAGGCCACGGGGGGGGGGGGGGCCCTCAGGGCCCCACTCTCCACAGCACAGGGGCCTGCGTTCCCCTCCGTCAGCCCCGCCCCCCCCCGGCCCCCTTCCGCAGGGTCTGGGACCTCCCAAATCCACACGGCTTCTTCCAGCTCATGACTTTTCTCCTCCTGGACCCACGTGCTCAGAAGGGACCCACGTCTCCCCGTTTCCGGGGCCTGCGCGTCCAGTTCTTGGACTTGGCTGTTGCAAGGCTCCAGGACGCACCAGAGCTCCCCTTTCTGACGGTGAAAGTTACGGCTTCTCGCGAGTCCTTGGCTGGAAGGGCCGTGCGCCCCCGGCTCTCATGGTTTACATGCTCTTCCTCTGGGGACATCAGTCTTGCAGGAGCAGGAGGAGGAGGCCCCCGCCAGGGACCAGGTGCAGTGCTGGGCCCACGTCTCCTCCGGACAAGGACCCGGCCCTCAGCTCACAGCCCACCGGAGAAGGGCTCAGAACCTGACATCCCTGTGGGTCCGGCGGCCTCGTCTGGCCTGCTCAGCAGGGTCAGCACCCCGGCTGGGACCCCCTCACTGGCCTGTGCCACCAGCCTGTCCTCTGTGCCCAGAGCTCAGCCCAGCAGAGAGCTGCGGCCAGGAATGCCAGGCGGGGGCCCTGCAGTATAGGACCCCGGAGTCTCGTCCCACTGCACGCTGAGCGGCGTCTGCGGGGTGGGGCCTGGGATCCGGAGCTGCCCCCGGTACTGCCTGCGTCTCGTCTGGGAGGAGCCCCATCTTGGCCCCGTGGGGGATTCAAAGCCTCGGTAGGAAAGGCCCAAGTGCTCCAGAGTCGGGACGCTCCAAGCCGGGGGTAACCTGTGCTCTCGTATCTCTGGAAATTCCAAAGAGGTTTTTCTTGGAGGGGGTCGGTCCAGAAAGAGAGGGACCCCCTGCAAACACTGCAGCCCCCAGGGGAGGTGGTCAGCTGAGGCCTGCCCCCAACTCTGCCCAGGTGCCCCTGGCATCAGATGCAGGAGACAAAGCAAAATCCTAGCTGGGACAGGCTCGGGGGGTGGGGGGCACTGATGTGCTGGCTCGTCTCCGCGGCGCAGCCCCAGGAAAAGGCCATGGAAACGCCCAGATGGGCTGCTGCCCAGGCCAGCGGCTGGCGGGAGTGAGGGGCAGGACCCGTCCCCCGGGGGCCTCTGTGACTCTGGGCCACAGACCCGCCGTCTGCTCGGGGAGTGTGTGCAGAGGCCAGCTAGGGTGCTGAGCTGTTCACAAGGCGGCTTTGGGGGTGGAAGGGAGTGGGGGGCCCCGGCTGGTGGCATCGCCTCTGTTTCTCTGGGTCCCTTATCAGGAAGACGCGCGGTTGGAGTGCTCAGTCTCTGTCTGCGTGTCCCGCCCTCCCACTGGGCCCTGGCCCACGGGCCCCATCACCTCGACCCTTGCAGCCCCGGCTCAGATCCCACTGCATGTGCAGGGAGACCTCGCCACCTCCCTGCGCGTTTTTCTCCCTTGCACAGAGACGGCAGCCCTTCCTGAGGCCCGTTCTATGTCCCACTGTGTTACGTGAGGCCTGTAGGCAGCGCGGTCCCACCAGCGTCCCCAGCGCGGCCTCCGGCGGGTCCCCAGCTGATGGCGGGAACCAGGGGGCCCAGCGGCCTGAGCTCGGGCCATGCGGAGCCCAGCGTGGCAGGCCCCCTGCAGTGAACGGGGAAGCCGGCCTGAGTGCTCCTCAGAGCAGGCGGGGACTGCAGCCCGTGCAGTGACGGGGTCCACACGAGGCCCCACCCTGCAGGCCCTCCTTCCTCCCCTGGCCCTTGCCCTGCTCCCTCCAGCCAGATTCTCACTCCAGGTCCTGCCGCCGCCGGCCACCCGGGCCTCTCCCCGCCTGGCCGCCCCCCCCCCACTGTCTGGGGGTGTCCAGTTCCCAGGCCCCCCCTTCTTCTGCCTTCTCCACCCACCACTTCCGGCCCCGATTCCCGGCTCCCAGAAGGGCCCCGTCCACCCCTGGTTCTCAGCGGGAGGGCAGGGGCTTCTGTTTCCTGACACCTGGGCTGTGGTTGGGGGAGGGGGCGGTTTTGTTCATTGCCCCCAAGGAGCTAATCCTGGACTCAGTTTTAATGCCTCCGTGGCGCCTTTCATGGGGCAGCGTAGACAAAAGGTGCTCATTTTTGAAACAAGGCTCTGAGACCCTGCCCTCCGGGGCCCCAGAAGCACCGGACTGGACGGCAGCTGGGGAGGAGAAGGCTCAGGGCCGGGAGCCATTCAGTCCTCTGCAGGAAGGCGCGGGCACCGGCGGCCCATGGGGAGGCCAGGGGGTCCCGGCGGAGGGTGTGCCCAGGACGGGAAGCTGCCAGCGAACGGCGGGTTCTCGGCACGTCTGAAAACAGGCGGCCGTGCCCAGAGATTCTTGGTCGGTGCGAGGCCGCGCCGGCCAGGAACCGTGGGCCAGAGCGGAGCCGCAGGACCTGCCACACTCCGCAGGGGTCCAGCGAGAGCGCCCCCACGCCCCGGCCTGGCGCCCCCGGAAAGCAGGCTGGGCTGAGTCCGGATAAGGGCTCCTCGCCCGGGCCCTGAAGGCACAGTCCCTGGGTTTCTTGGCCCACAAAAGGGTTTGGAAGGTAGGACGGTGCTGTGGTCCAGGGGATCCCGGGGAGGCCGCAGGGTCCCCGCAGGGAGGCGGCGATGCCTGGGGAGGAGGTGCGGGCCGGGAATGTAAACGGCGGTGTGGGACCCGGGGCCTCCGGGGTGGGCCCTCTGAAGGAGCCCGCGCCCTTCTTGTGCAGTACTTGACTGTGTAAATATTTTTCTTAGGAGTAAAGAGAGAGCCTGCATTCATGGGTAGATCTCACTTGAAAGAACTGAGAAGTATCTGTTTAGGCATAAAAGCTGAAAACAGTGTCCAAGGCGCCTTCCAAAAAAAAAAATCATTTCTGTACCTCAATCACAGCCAAGCCGATTTTTTTTTAATGCAAAAAATAAATAAATCTCCCCCCGCTCCCGGTTGAGAGCCCGAGTCTGTGTCAACACCAGCAAGCTGTGCTGGGAGCCAGGGCGGCCGCCGCGGACGAGCCCGCCCTTCCCGGCCCCCCGACGGGGCGGCGAGCAGCCTCCACCCACGCTGCTCAAGCCCACCGGCCGTGGGCCCTCCGTGGGGACCCCTTCCCGGGAGGGTCCTGGTCGTAAGGGAGGCCGTGCGGCCTCTTTCTGCCGATCCCATTCTCCAGAGGAGAAGCTGAGCCAGAGGCGGGTCGGGACCCAGGCCTCCGTGCCTCGCGCCTCTGTGACCTGTGCCCTACGCGCCAGCTCCCGGGCCTCCGCTTCCCTTCTGCTTCGCCAGGTCCTGACGGCTTCTCCAGTCAGGGCTGTGGAGGGAGGGGAGTCCTTCCCCGGGACTCCGGAAGGAGGGCCCGTCACCGTGTCACCTCTGCCGTGGCCTCCGGGGCCCTGACGTCAGGGCAGCCGCACGCCAGGGAGGGTGGCGCTCCCTGTATGGCTTTGATACAAACAGAAACCTACGAGAGAGATTGGACCTTGAAAAACCCGTCTTCCCAGAAAGGGGGGCGCACACGCGAGGCTGCGGGCATCCCAGGCCGAGGAGGATGGGGTGCGTCTGAAACCCGTCGGTTCTGACCGGCAGCTCCTCGGCCCGTTTCCAGGGCGCCATTCAGCTGTACAGAAACCCTCCTAAGAGGGCAGCTGCGCAGGGGCCACGTGGCTGACCTTGAAGGGGTCACAGGCATCCTCTTGACCTGCTTGCCTGGTTGGTGTCCCCAGCGGGACCCTGAGCCCCTGGTCTGCTAGAGGTCGTCAGCAGGAGGCTCAGTGTGGGGACAGCATGGGGAGTGTCCCCACCCATGACCTGGGCCCCGGCCCGGCACAGACCGCCCTGGCCCCCCACCCTGGGGGTTGTGCCTTCCAGGGGAGGGGCCTAGGATCCAGCTTCTGGCCACTTCTAGACCCAGCCGCACACCCTGGGGCGGAGAATGTCGGCAGCCAACAAGAGAAACAGGTCGGAGAGGCCGCTCAAAGGTCAAGGGTGGGAGGTCCGTAAAGGAGAGCCCGGCTGGGGCCTGCGTCCGCTTCTTCCCGGTTTGGGGGCCACAGGGTCAGGGCTCCGTCTGGGGAATCCCTCCAGTGGGTGTGTTTTCAGATGCTTTAGTAACGGGTAGTTTGAAGGGAAAGACGCCCCCGGGACGCATTGGTGACACCGTCCAGGGGCCCAGCCCCCCGGGGACGCGCCAGGGGCCCAGAGCTGGGAGCTCGCAGGAGAGGTCTGTGTGTGTGCGTCCGGGCCGGGCCGGCTTTCTGCAGAACAGAGGGTATTTATTTTAAGAGTCAAAAAAGATGTTTTGACCAACCCCACTTAGCTCAATCCTGGCACTGATACCCGCAAAAGAAGTGAAATGCCGGAGGTCAAACCTCCCTTTTTTGGCTAAAATGCTTAATCAAAACACACCTAATACTTCTGGCGGGGTGTGGAGGGGGTGTCAGCAGCAGCCCGCCAGCCAGCGACGCGTGTGCTGAGGCTCAGCTAGCAAAATAAAGAGGTTTTTCAGCAGCGGCAGCCTTGGCGGGGAAGGCCGGGGCTCAGAGGCTCCAGAAGGGGCGCGTCCGGTGGGTTTTCGCCCGGGGTCAGCGGTGGGTGAAGAGCAGACGAGGTGCCTGCCCGCCACGGTGGGCTGTTACCAGGCGGGCCGGGGGCCGCTGCGGGGTCAGGCCTCCCCCGCTCCAAGGGGGCACCCCTGTCTTCAAAGTCCCGGCCTCCTCTCTCTGCATCCCGAGCCTGGGGTGAGGGCCTCCTCCTGGTCACCTGCGGGCTTCCGGGCCCTGCAGCCCGAAGAGGGCGGAGGACCAGGCACAGAGGAGGGGTGAGGGGACCCTGGTCCCGCCGGCCCCCCCGCCGCGGCACGGATGCGCTCCGCTCTGTCCCGTCTCCTCGCTTCATGTAGCAGCTCAGCGGGTGGTGTGGTGTTAGCGCCTTCTCCACGTCCCCCTGCGACCACAGACGCCTGGGAAGGTGGCAGCCGTCTCTGAGCCTGTGCCCAGACCCCTGGGGACTCTCGAGGAGCGGAGAGAAGAGCCTCCAGGCCGTGCGCCGGGCAGATTTCCTGGCAGCCTCCCTCCCACTGGGCCAGTTGGAGCCCAGACTGGGCCAGACAAAAGGCAGTGGGTCCTCCCTCCCACTGGGCCAGACAAAAGGCAGTGGGTCCGGCCACCCTCAGCCCGAGGCTTGTGGGACGCGTGGGTCTGGATGCAGGCAGGCTGCGTGAGGGACAGGGCAGATGTGGGGTGCACGGCTGCACTCGGGGCGGCCCCCGTCTTCCCGGCTCCCGTGCCAGGCTGGCCGGGCTCTCCCTGGAAGGTGTGTCCGGCTGTTTGACCGACGGTTTCCGGTGGAGTCGGGAGCGGTCCACGCAGCGCCCTCGGGTGCCGGGCAGGGAGCCCGTAGGACGGAGGCTGTCGGAAGGGCCACCCCAGGCTCCCATGGGCACACAGCTTGGGCCACCTTCAGGGACAGAGGGTGCCATGCCTCCTCTGCAGCCCAGGGCAGCGGGACCCCAGCTGCCGCTCTGTCCAGGTTGGGCCTCCGGCCCCAGGACACTCCCCACTGCGGGGCACGGAGACAGGAAGGCCAGGGCCACCAGAAGTCGAAAGGAAACATGGCAGGGATGGTGTACAGGCCAACAGAGGGGCCGACGGGCAGACAGAGGGCGGCTCCCGCTCGGGGACCCGGGACGGGGCGTGCTGCAGACCCAGGGCTCCCTCGTGGGGCTGCTGGGCTACGGGGCCCCCTGGACCACCTCCCCCAGGGTGAGCGAGGGGCCTTGCTCTCTCTGAAGCTCCCCACGGCGTGCCCGCTGGGAGAAGAGAGCTGGGCACCAGGCTTGCCCCCCCAGGAAGGGGACCGGGCCTCCCTGCTGACCTCCAGCCAGAGGGCAGCACGCTCCGCTCCCGGCCCCCACCCAGTGCCTAGGGGCCAGGCTGGGCTGTGGGGTGCGGGGTGCGCTGTGAGCAGCGCCGGCCCGGGGTGGGGGCCTCTGGTCCCCGGTGCGCGTGCAGGTGGCACCGCTGTCCGCGGCAGCACCATCAACACCACAACGGCGCCTCTGGGATCGCCAGGAAGGCCCAGCCTTTACCTTGAAACACGCGCCGCAGACAGGTCTTCCGCTGGCAGAGGCGGGGCTGCAACGGGAACCACTGGGAGGCAGCCCAGCTCTCTCCCACACAAGAGGGGCCCCCAGGGCCACCGTGGGGTGGGGGCGTCCCCTTTGCCAGCCCGGGGCCTGTGGCCTGGGCTCGAGTCACCCAAGACAGAGCTCAGGACTCGGCCTCCGGCACAGCCTCGGGTGCCGCAGGCTCGTCCCGGCCCTGCCAGCCTCTGTCCTCGGCCGGGACGGCTTCCCTGGCGCCTGGCGTCCACGCTAGTGTCGCGGTTAGAGACGCGAGTGCCCGGGCTCCTGCGGGGAGGTAGTCAAGCTGGAGAAGGCCGGCCCGAGAACGGGTCCTTGGAAAGAGTCCCTGGCAGCCTTGTGGCGGGGAGCACGCCCTCCCGGGCTTCGTGGAACAGCCGCGTGCTCTCTGCGCCTCGGTCCCGAGGGCCCGACTCAGGGCGCAGGGCTCCCCAGGAAGGGAAGCCGTCCCCCGGGGTGCTCCCCTCCCGCGGCTGTGCCCCCGCCCTGCACTCCTCAAGGAGTCACGACCGGGCTTTCTCCTCCGGGACCCAGCCGCCCCGGCATGAGGTGCCCCCTGGTTCAAGGGACCCTGAGACCCAAGCGTGGAGCCCCAGTTCCCTGTGACGCTGACACGGTTGGACGTGTCTGGGGTGCAGGCTGGGCGCTCCCTGGGAGGGGGCACTGCCAGGCTCTCTTCCTCGCTCCCGGTTGACTGAGTCTCCGACCGGGCTTCCTGGCCCCGGATTGGGAGTGACAAGCAGACACACGAAGGGGTAGGAACACAGGCAGCCCCGCTGGCCAGACTCGGCCCCCAGCACAGCCTGACCTCCCCTCACCGGGCCGGTCCGCCCTGGCCCCTCGCGGACGCCCCCGGGGCTCCGTGCTGCCCACCTGCTCCGCTCAGCCTCTGCTCCCTCAGAACCACCTTCCAAACCACAATTTCAGGATCTATTAAAAGAAACACTAAATCCTCAACTGGTTAGAATTCTCAACACTGAAAACTATGACTTATTGTTATTACAGCTGAGTGGGGCAGACGTGCCAGGGCTGGGATGGCGGCGCGCTGGCCCCTCACCAGCCTGCGTGGGCACCGGCCGGGGCTCTGCGCTCCGGGCTTGGGAGCTGGAAGGGCGCTCTTGTGGCGTTAGGGGGCGGGTGACGAAAACGCCCGGGTCTTCAAACATTAGTTTCTACTCACATGGAAACGACGTTACGATGTATACTCGGCGTCTACGCCCAGAGTTTGCGATCCAGAAGGGAAAATCCCATTTGTACAGCTAATTTGTCAGTTTGCTTAGCTTAGAAAGCACTCCGGGACCCGTCCCTGCTCTGCTGTCCCTCCGGAGAGCGGCTCGGTGGTTTTTAAGAGGACACGCCAGGTGGGCAAAGCGCTGTGGCTGCTGGAAGCTGAGCCAAGAAAAGCTGGAGTGAACCCTGTCGGGCGGAAGAAAGACCCGGGGCCGCTGGTCCTCACTCTGCTCCCGCCTGAGCCCGCGTCCCGGGCAGGTGGTAGGGCGGGGGTCCTGGCACTGCCCACTGCCCATAGCCCGCCGCGGGGCAGCCGGCCGTGAGCAGGCACCCGAGGGTGCTTCCGTGACCTGGGCACCGCCGCTGTCTCCTGAGCCTCGTTTCCTTTGAGAAGCTTCCTCCAAAAACCACATGCATTTCCCAGGGGTCTGCAGGGAAAAGCAAAGCTGCCCCCTCTGATTTGCCAAAGGAAACCAAGCAGAGAGACGGCGTCAAATCACAGCCCTGCCAGACCCACGGTCACCGCCGGGTCACCCCAGGCTCCCGCCGCCCTTGCCTCCTCCCTGGTGGCTCCCCGTGGAGCGTGGCTGTGGGGTCCCTGTGTGGACCCGGCCACTCAGCCAGACTGCAAGCCCCCTTCAGGTCGGTGTCCTGCTCACCAGGCCCCTCCCTTCTGGCGGAGCTCAGGACTCGGGAGAGCGTCCGCAAGGTCCTCCTGCCCCCCCCTGACCTGTTTTTAAGAACGTGTGGCTGTAAGGACTGGGGTGAGCGGCACAGAGTGGCTCCCTCCGGCCAGGGCCCCGCTGCCTTCCCAGGGAGGCCGGTCCGGGAGGGGCCCTGGTGGGCCAGTGGGAATGAAGGCCCCGCCGTCTCCACAGAGCACTTTCCTATGTCCCGTGGGGGAGCCACTGGCCTCCCCTCGTTACCTCGGGGTCGGTGGGTCGGGCCGCAGGGTGTACAGCCGCTGCCGCCTGAGCTGGCGTTCTGTCCGTCAGAAACTAACCCCCCTTCCCCATTGTTTTCCAGCAAATGCTGACGGATACAGAGGTGTCATCCCAGGAGGTCTGCATCCAGAAGGTAGGAGACCTGGTTCCATGTCCTGTCCCTCGCCGTGGCCCGCGGGCCATCCCGGGGCGAATGTGCGGTGGATCTCGGGGCAGAGCACGTGCGCGGGGCGGTGACGCCGACGGCACTGGGACGGGGGCTGGCTCTTGTCGTGTGGGGGGGGGGGCACAGAACCGTCCTGGCCCCCAGGCACCGGGGAGCCCGCACCCGTGGGAGCGCCCAGGCCACGCAGACTCGGGAACGTTAAATAAACGCGGGTCAGGTATGTTTCACCATCGTCACTGGATATTCATGTGAAAAGAAAACAGAGAGGTAGGGCTGAAAATCCGACAAAGGCTTGGCTGTGCTCAGCCTCCAAGAGGGCCTGGGCGGGCTGGGCGCTAAAGGAGCAGCCCGTTAGGTGGAAGAAAGTGCCGGCGCGGGCGCGGCCACCTGCGCCAGTGGTGGGCGGGTGACGGGGAGCTGGGCACAAACCTTAGCTCTCCAAGATCCACAGGGTAAACAAGACCCAGAAAAAAAGCCCAAAACCCAGAGGGGCCTCCTGCGCGCCGCAGGCTGGGCGGCCGGCAGAGGGGGTCAGATCTAGGAATCATCCCCCAAACCCAGAGGCCGTTCGCCAGCGGGGGCCCAGCTCCCACCCAGCTCGCGGCGCACGCGCACGCGCACAAACGCGGGACACACACCTGCACCTGCGCTGGCACTTGGTGGCTGACCCCGAGCCTCACTGTGGGGTCCTCCGGGAGGAATGCGATGGCTCTCCCGGCGCGCTTGCCCCCCAGCACCGGCCGGCGAGGCGGAGAGTCACGCCTGGGCAGGATGCACAACCATCGGTCGCTCGGGCTCCGGGCTCCGATCCAGTGTCCTGTGCTCACGGGGCACGGCCGGCCCCTCCCGGGGAGGCTGAGGGGTGAGCTGGGCATCTGAGTCCCCGAGCAGGGAAAAGCGGCGCCCAACATTGCGAGCGCTCCCCGCGCCTGGCCGGAGGGTCTGGGCGGTGCACTCCGTAAGGGACAGGGGACCTGCCCCTTCTCGCCAGGCTCAGCCCCAGAGATGCTGATTTTGGAGAAAATTCTGCAATGGGGGCATTTGCTGGCCCTGCGGTGACCTCCTGAAGGAGCTCCGGCAGAGGTGATTCTTCTCTATAATCCACGACGCGGGGACAGGGGTCCCGTCCCGGCCCCACTGCCCAGGGCGGCCTGACGTCTTTCTTCCTTAAAACACAACGTCGATCCCCACACCCTCCGTTCCCTCTTCCAGCCTCTGGGAGCAAACTCGTATTTTCCTGAAGGGTGTAAGCGAGTGGGCGACTTCGCACGGGTTTCTGGTATTTCAAAGAATTGAAGTCTTTTCCGTGGAAAGGGACCTGCGTCCACGCTGGTCTCTTAGCCTCCAGGGAGAACACGGGATCTGCACTTGCCTCACCGTGAACAGGTCAGGGGCCGGAGGGCTGTTGGGCATGGGTGCAAGGTCAAGTGGAGGGGCGCCTGGGTGGCTCCTTCAGTTAAGCGTCCGACCTCGGCTCAGGTCATGATCTCGCGGTTCACGAGTTCGAGCCCCACATCGGGCTCTGAGCTGTCGGCACGGAGCCTGGAGCCTGCTTCCAATTCTGTGTCTCCCCCTCTCTCTGCCCCTCCCCTGCTTGTGCTCGGTCTCTCGGTCTCTCTCTCAAAAATAAATAATAAAAACATTAAAGGAAGAAGACGGTTAAGTGTGAAGGTGAGGGTGGCGAGGAGGCCAGTGCTGGGTGAGGCATGACGGGACTTGACAGCGGGAACACCAGTCGGCGCGTCCTCTGTGGGCGGGTGGTGGCTCTCGATTTGCTTTTTTCTCTTCTAAACAGTCAGCCCATCAGGCGCCGGCAGACACGGTCGGGGGGGGGCTTCCTTGAGAGCCGCCAGGGCCACTCTCACTGCTTGTCGCGGGCGTCCCGTCAGACCCAGACCCCCATGAGGCCCGTCGGACGGTCCGAGGTTTCCCCGGACAGAATCTGAACGGACCCGACCGGCAGGGGCCCAGGCCCCGGAGCGAAGGGAGCTCTGCTTTGAAACAAGCCCCCGGACTCCCAGCTGGGCACCTCTGCCTTCGGACGCCTGCGGGCCCCTGTTTGGGGGGGTGCTGCTGCCTGGAGGGGGCTTTGCCCCCCGCCAGCCCCCCCCCCCACACTCTGAGAAGCTGCTCCGCGGAGCTCGGCCATCCATTGAATTCTGGGATTTTTCCGGCCTCACACTGAACTTAGACATTATCAGGTTGGGGGGCATTCAAGTGTGACGCGGTGGGTGCTCAGGGTCACACTGGTGGGATGATCAAAACCTAACCT
>PISW01009581.1:0-43857 GCA_004023785.1 Mungos mungo | reverse complement strand
GTGTCTCACACACACACTGGACGTGTCTCTCACACACACACACTCACACACACACTCACAAAGACACTGGACGTGTCTCACACATACACACACACACACACACACACAGTATCGCTGCACAGGCCTCAGGGCCTGTTTTAAGGGCGCATTTAGGGACTTCTGGGGTAACAGGAGGCAGACCCCATTTATGAGTTTTGTGACCGGTGTCTGGCCCCACAGGGCCTGCCCTCCCGCACACGCCGGGGAGCTCTGAATCGCTGGGGGGCCTTGGGTGGGTCGCTTGACGTCTCTGAGCTTCAGTTATTGCATCTCTAGGATGACGACTCTCCCCGTCTCTGTGCGGTCAGCGAAGTGTGACAAACGGTAATTCTTGCCATCAGTGGCCTGAGACAGATGCAGAGAATGTGATATTTGCAGGGAAGTCGTGGCTATAAAGTCGAAGCCTTAGAGACCCAGGTTGCTGCAGGCGGTG
This sequence comes from Mungos mungo, assembly GCA_004023785.1. Taxonomy (NCBI): domain Eukaryota; kingdom Metazoa; phylum Chordata; class Mammalia; order Carnivora; family Herpestidae; genus Mungos; species Mungos mungo. The sequence goes on along the minus strand of PISW01009581.1, from coordinate 43,385 downwards.
CGTGGCTCTGCTGCTGGGCGCACAGGACCCCAGGACGCGGAGGTTGGCGGCGCCCACACCCCGAGGGGAGGTGGGATTGGAACCCGGAGCGGCGGGGCCGGAGGCGCGGGGCGGGGCCCCCGTCGGAGTGACAGCGCCCGCAGCCTGTGAGCCGGGCTGGGCCCCGCCCTGACATCCCGCCCCCGGCCTCCCCGCGCCTGCCCTGGGGTCGCCTGACGGCGTGTCCCCCGCAACCCTCTCCACCCTCTGCGCCCGCGTCCCTCCGCGGCCCCAGCGCAGCCTGGGTGTTTGGGGAGAGGAGCCAGGGACCCGCGCTCGCCGCCGCCCGCGCCCCCTCCGCCCTGCGCCGGTGCCTGCGTGCGCCCTGGGCGCGCAGCGCGAACTTCCCCAAAGTCACTTTGACTGCAGGCCCGCGGTCCGGCTGCGTCGCCTCTTCCAGCCGCGGTGCCCGGGCCTCTGGGACCACTCCCTCCGGCGGACTCTATTTAGTCTCTGTTTACTTAGAGGGAAAGCCCGGGGCTCCAGCAGAGCAAATATCTGCGGGAGATAATCTAGCGAGTTGTCCATCCATCACTCGGGTCGCCCGGCTCCCTGGAGAGCCCGCCGGAGCCTGTAATAAAAAGGCCCAGCGAAGAGGCTTTGGGGACGAATAAAGAGCCGTGTTAAGGGCCCGCTGAAAATGGATGGAAGACATTATTGAGGCTCAATGGCCGTCTTATCAAAATCCAATAGGATAGACATTTGGCAAAAGGCTTAAATTTATTCTTTGACTTTCTGGAGGGCTTGAATTTATCCGTTAACAAGAGTGCAGTCCACCCGGGGCGATGGTATCAGCTGAAAGAATTTTGATTTAATCTCTCCGGTGATATGAAAAGGGGACACACAGGCCGGCAGCCTTCTCTTTGTCCCGCTTTATCTTGTTTTCTTTGACCGTCTTGAAAAGGAAGGGCGTGTTAATACGGTACAACTGGGGGGGAAGGCGAACAAAAGGAAGTGACCTTTTCCTTCTTTTATTTTGATTTCTTCTTCTCCTCCCCTTCTCCGCCTGCCCCCGGCCCCCCCCCCTGAGTTCGGGAATTTGCATCCGTAGGGCTAGGACCCGGGAAAGGTGCCTGAGAAGCCCCGAAGAGAAGAGGCGAGGATGTCCTCGCGCTGCGCTCCTCTGCGGGGGGGGGGGGGGGGGGGGGGCGCCGAGACAGGAAACTAAGGGAAGCTGATGAAGACCCGCGGCGGGAAGACGGGCCGCGATGGCCCCATCTGTTCTCCCGTCAGTACGTGCAAAATGCCACAGATCATAGAAGCCGCCTCATAGCGCAGCCTGGCACTGTCCATGCAGGGTGATGGATTGATAATTATTATAATTTGTGAAATGATTATTTGGATGTTAGGACCGTGGTCTGCGCCCTGGGCTGTTGCGTGCGGATGTGTTCCATAGCCTGGCCCTGGTGAAATGCCTCTGGTGGCTGGGATCCCTCCTGGGGGCCTGGGGGGACCTGGGGGCTAGGGAAGGCCGGCGGGGGAGTCAGGAAAGACAACTCTTCAGGCCTCAGGAAGGCGGGGCGCACAGGACAGAGACTGCTAAGGGCCTGCTGGGCCACAGTGACTCCAGAGGCCCACGCGCCCCGAGGCCCTGGCTGGGACGCTGGCCGTGCCCGGCTGTGGGGACGCACGGCCGGTACCCATGTCCTGGGTGGCGTTCTGCGTCCCCCTGCATTGCTCTGGGGGAAGCAGAGGTGTCCTCCAGGTGAAGCGGGAAGGGGGGCGCCTGGAACACGACGGGAGGGTCCACACAGGCGGAAGCGCCAGCTTAAAGCGCCGACGTGCACGCGCTGGGTCCAGCTGGTCTTCGTGGGACCGGAAGGTTCTCGGTGGTCGCTCGGCGTGGCCTGTGCCGGCGAGGGCTCAGCGATCCTTCCCTTTTTCCATGTCCCCTCCCGGCCAGCAGCGCCCAGGAGCCGCCGCCTGCATTTTACCTGCAAACATGCCTTATTACCCCCCCAAAAATCTCACCAGAGACCCAAGCCCGCAGCACCCCGCCGTCACAATTAATAATTTGCATGTGGGATCGGTTATGTCTTTATGAAATCAAAGTGTGTTTAGCTGCCGCGGAGACAGCCCCGAGTTGATTTTGATAATCTCGGGCTGAATAAACTTGCCGGGACGCAGTAAGCCCCGGACAAAAGGCTGGGCAGTGGCTGAAAGCCCTTTGACGACTCGTCTCTCTTTCCTTTGTTCCGGGGCCGCTGATAAAAGAGCCAGGAGTCCATTAATGCAGTGAATGAACAGATAGTAAAGTCAGTGCCTCTTGAGAACAATAATGTTGAGGTCAGCTTCGGTTGCCATGGAAACTAAGTACTCCTAAGAAGTTTGCATCCCTGATTTTGCTGAATCAAAGGCTGCAAAGCGGAGAGGTGTGAGGGGCCAAGACCAGAGTCGGAGAGCACCGCCTCCGCCAGGCCCCTTCCCCGGACGGTCCCAGGGACCCTCGGCCGCCTCGGCCCAGCCTCGACTCTGGCTTCCGGCCCCTACGCCCCAGGAGGCCTCTGATTGCACAACGGTGACGCTTATCTGAGGAGGCCGCTTAGGTGTGACTTTGGTGGCTCCCAGCCCTGGGCTGAGAGTCAGGCCGGAGGGAGGGGCCGCCGCCTGGAGGCTCAGCCGCCACCAGCGGACTCTGACCTCTGACCACCTTGCAGCACCTGAACTTGTCCCTGGGTGGGGGGGGGGCTTCCAGCCCTGATAGGGGTGATTAATGGGCCAATAGTGGCAGCGAAGGGGGGGCTGGCAGCAGCTTCAGGGCTGGGGGACATTGTAAACGCAGGTTTCCTGCATACTGCACCCCTAGAGTGAGTGGATTCCCCTTTCCCTGCCCCCGCCCCCCTCCAGGGATCCCTGAAACCAGCTTAAAGCCCTGTATGAGCTGGGAGAGCCACCGGTCGGTCGTTTGTCACCTGCAGGGGACCTGGCATGGGGGAGGAAGGCCGCTCTCGGGGCCGTGGGCGCAGGGGCTGCGAGCCGGCGGTGGAGGGCACGTTGCCCCCAGAGACGGCTGAGCCACACCTGCAGGCGGGAAAGAGCTGCATTCCTCCGCTTTCTTGCACCTGAGAAGGCAAAGTGCCCGGGCTTTCTCCCTGTGCCTCCTGGCGTGCCTCCTTCAAAACAGGTTCTGAAAGCCTGCTGGGCTGCAGCTTGGGGGACTTCCTGGAGGAGGAGGCAGAGGGGAGCCCCTTGGGGTCCAGCAGCAGCGCTGGCAGAGCCTGTGGGAGCAGGTGATTGGGACCCCTGGCCGTGGTCAGGCCCGCCCCCCAGCCAGCCTGCAGACACCCCCAAACTTAAATCTCAAAGGCAGAACATCCCCAGTTTCGACAGGCAGGCTCAGGACTTGAAAATACTTCTTAACCCGGAAGGTAAACAAAGGAACTTCTCCTTTGCTCTGGGCCTGGCCCCACGCCCTCTGAATCTGGTTGGCCCTGGATGGGGTGGCCCTCAGCCTTGAGCTTGGCCTCGCATGTCTCCGACTCCTCCTCTGCGAGCTGAGAGGGAATCCGTGTCTGGCACCGGACTGGTCCCAGCATTCAGCTGGGCAACAAGACAGCGCTGGGCACAGTGCTGGGCACCAGGGCCTGCTCAGTGGGCACTGGGGGTGCACGGGCCCCAGTGGACGCCGGCCGCGGGCAGAGGGCATCAGGCCTCTTGGCGGACCCGTGCGGCAGGTCAGAGTTCACAGGCAGCGGGGCACCTGCTGCGGGGCCCTCCTGGAAACCGCACCGAACCTCGGGGTGCCCGGCGCGGCGCTCACGGGAGGGCGCTGGGGATCGTCTGCAGCAGGACGCCTCTCACACCGGGTAATGAAGCGGATTTATTATCTACATTACCGGCTTTATAGGAGCCAGATGGCGGTGTCAATAAACGCGGTAATCTTCAGGTGGGCGCAATAGTGAGTTAATTAAATTGTGCCTCACTATTAGGAGAGAAAATATATCAGCTCAGAGGCCTAGTTAGCGCTCCTGTGTTGGACGCACAGACACGGGCCTCAGCGGAGCCGGGCGTCACGGGGCTGGGGGTGCCGCTCCCCAACACAGATGCTCGTGTGGGCGGGGACCCTCCCTCCACCGGGTCACTCGTGCCGTGCCCGCTTGTCTCTGGGGGTGCGTGGTGAGCAGCCCAGCCTCTGGGGGTGGGGGGTGGCCCCAGCGGCCCGACGCCTCTGCCCCGGCTCCCACAGCGACTTCGAGCCCCATGCTGCCGTGGGGCCGGCCACGTGCAGCCTTGGAAGAGGACAAGTGGGGCGTGAGGGGGGAAGGGGAGAGGCGGGTGCAGGGGGTTGTGGAGAAGGGGAATCGGGCCCTCTCGCCCCAGCGAGGCCGTCCTCGGTTTTGTCACTTCTGGACCCGTAAGTCCGCCAGCTCATCGCTGGTCACCCCGGACAGCGGTTGGTCTCCTGACTTTCCTGGGGAGGGGCTGAGGCCCAGGGAGCTGAAGCCCCGCCCCAGGCCACGCCGTTGAGGAGGTTTCTGACGCCAGCCAACGGGACTCTGAAGCAAGTGTCCCCGAGAGCCCCGTGGCAGCGCGTGTCTCCCGCACGGCTCGGCAGACGGAGCCCACTGGAGCTCACATGGCCCCAGACGGTGGCCACAGTTGCGCTCAGAGGAAGGGAAGACAGAGTGAGGCTACACGCAGTGGGAGTGGGTGTCTCAGTCAGCTGTGGCCACGACAATGCTGTGTAACAAACCGTCCCCCAAACTCCACTTAAAGCAGCACTGCTGTGTCCTCACTCACCTGTGGGCAGGTGGGCGGGCCCAGCCTGGGCTGGCCGCGTGGATTCCTCTGCGTGTCTGTCTCCCGCCTCGGAACAGTGGGCTCCGTGGGGCCTCGGTCAGGGGCGCCCTGCACCCGCATCCGCAGGGTGGGAGGGCGGGCTCCGCCTGTCAGGGCAGGGATGCGGTCCTGCGGCACAGGGGGTGGAGGTGGGCCCCCGGCGCATTCGACTCTGCAGGCTTCCTGGAGGAGGCAGCGCGAGCCGACACGTGACCGTCCCCAGGTGACAGGCTGAAGTGGGGGTGGAGAACGGAGTCCGCGGCCAGCCGAGTGCATCGTGAGCACACAGGAGAAGGCAGGGATGCCTGGCCGACCTCGGGGGCCTCTTACATGCGCCCGGCCTCAGGAGCACCCCCCGTTCCTCGGAGGGGCTCTGGTCCCTGCTCTAGGGATGCCCGGGGAAAGCGGGGGTGTCCCCGCACCTGGGAAGGTAGCCTCTTCCTTTAGGTGACATTGACCTCCTGGGTACAGACCTGGACCCGGATGGGAGGCGGGGCTACAAGGGGCGCTGGGATGACCTCACACGAAAGCCAGGGCTTTGCCATCAGGCCACAAGAAGAACCAGAAGTACTTAGGGCCAAGTGACGGAAGCCAAGCGGAGAAGGCTACCCTGTGACCTGAGCTCTGTGACGTCCTGGAAAAGACAGAAGCACGGCAAGAGCAGAAAGCTGAGTGTTTGCCAGGGTTTGGGAGGGGGGTGGGGGTGAGCGGGTGGGCACAGGAGACGTTTAGGCAGCGAGGCTGATCCTCTGTGATCCGTGGTGGCTGCGGGACAGATGTCCATCCAGACCCATAGAAACACGGTCCCGAGAGGGGGTCCCGGTGTCCACGACGGCTTCACTCTGGCCGAAGACCACGCTGACGCAGGGGGCTGGGGGGGCTGGGGGGGCTGGGGGGGCGCTGGAGGGGCAGTTCCGGGAGCTCTCCGCCCGTCACACGCGAGTCCCGATAGAACTAAACTTCTCTAAACAGCGAAGAGGATTGAGTTTTTAAGAGCAGGGTTTGGGAAGCGCGGCTGTCACACGCACACACGTCTTCCGTAGAACACACGTGCGTGTCTAGGACGCACATACATCCAGGGCTGCAGGGAAATACGACACACAGTAACTCGCTCTCTGCTGTGGCGCAGTGGTGCCGTTTTGAAGGTAACACCGCATGCGGGGTTTTGGCTGTTGGACGCGCTGACTTACGCAAAGGGCGTATCTGGTCCTGGCCCACGCCAGCGCCAGGTGGCAAAGGACGCCAACGCTGTGGCTGGTGGCGGCGGCCGGTCCGTGGACGGCGTTCCCGTCCGCTGGACCACGATCCCTCTGTGGCCGAGACTCCCTTTTCTGCCGACCTGCCAGGCTCCTCACCGTGTGAGCCTCTGGCTTCCCGGACCGCGCCGCTGAGTGCCCGCCTTGCGGTTGACCGAACCATGTGGCCGGTGGGCATTTCTAGATCTGAAGGCCACTTGCCAGCATGACCACCCCCGGAGCTCTCTGCCCTCCAACACCGCAGCCAGAAAGTTCTGGGTCGGTCCCCAGGCACTTACCGCAGGCAAAGCCATCCTGTGAGTCACATGACACAAACGGGGTGGTGGTGGGGGGAGGCAGCATGCGCTCCTTTCTTAGGCCCTGGGGTTCGCGTTCTGGGTCCCATTCCCGTAGCGTGGCCTCGCCCGTCACCCAGCAGCGCGGACCAAGCACCTACTGTGTGCAGACGCAGAGACACAGCGTGGAGTTCCTCCAGGTCTCTCCCCACCCGGGCTTCGTGTCCTGCCCAGACCTCAGTCACCTGCGTGATGGGCCTCGTGTCCCTGGTCCCCCGGGGCCGCCCAGCTGCCAAGTCCCAAGTCAGCTCCCCCTCGTCACCGTGGGCCGAGCCCCCAAGAGCCGCCTGCGCCGTCCCCTCTGCACCTTCCTGGTGGCTGTGACCCCATCTCGCCGTGTGCACTTGGCCACGTCCCTGCACAGGTGGTGACTTTAGGGAGTCCGTTCTCTGGGCAATCTCTCCTTTTTCTATCCCGTTATATATGGGGGAAATTGTGCGGGTAACAAATCGATTTGGGCCAGGAAGAGAGGGATACTTAATTTAACAGATTCAGGGTGAGCGCACCGTTTTCTTACTTAATAATATTTCCTTCTTTGAATAATACCCTCCTTCAGCTCCAGCTTCTTTGTATGCGAACAGATTCATTACTCCGCCTGACACCCCCCTCCATCAGCCGCGGCCGCGCTGGTGAGCGGTTTCTTCTTACCCAGTTAACAAGATGTTTCTCCAGTGTAGTGTTGATAAATTAAGTAATAAAAGGCAAGACTTATTATTTTATGTTGGAACCTCGCCTCTGTTATTTCTGAGCAATGGCCAAGACTCTGAGTCTTCGCCTCAGAAATGTTTGCATTTGCCGGGGATGGAAAATTATCACATAAAGAGAGTCTGATGTGATGTTCATCACGGATCAGCAGAGCGGGAGGGGAGATTCAAAAACAAACAAAAACAATAGTAAAACTCCTCTTCCCCAGCGTCGCGCCGGGCGTGTGGGGGGCGGGCGCGCTCAGTTTCCGCGAGGGCAGCCCGCGTACGGCGGACAGGCCGGCACTTTCTTCCTGCCTCCCAGACCCGAGGCTCTGCGTTTCCAAGGCCTCGAAAGGGCAGATAATTATCGGAAGAGAATCTGAAGCGTGGGCACCCCAGAGAGCAGCAGAAATAAAACGAGGAGGAGGAATTTTGAATAGATTTCCTCCCTCTGTACTCCCGGTTCGGACAAGAAGCGCAGAGGCTGGTGAGGTGGAGAAAAACATCAGATTAGCCCCCGGAGGGGGTCTGGCTGGGCGGAGGCCGCCCTAGCTGGGGGACAGCCGGGGGACAAGGGGCACCTTTGTTCCAGGTCCGCCAGTGTGCAGGCCTCCGGGAGGGAGGACCGGCCCGAAGGGAGGCCTGTGTCGCTCCCCACTCACTCACCCAGGAGGCCGGTCAAGGCCGGTGCAGGCCGGAAGGTGCCAGCGTGAGCAGCCGTGGGTGGGCAGGACCGCTCCTGGGCCCGGGCCTCAGCGACTGCGTCCTCCGTGTGTGAGGGCAGGCCGCGCGGGGCCGCGGGGAGGCAGAGGCCCGGCTGCGTGCTCGCTGCCGTGGTCCCGAGCCCGGCCCGGGTGACGCGTGTGCGGGCGCCTCCCGGCAGCCCCACGACACCCGGTGCTCTGCCTCCCCGGGCTTCAGGCAGGCGCGCTCACCCCCGAGGTCGTGCAGACCGTGGGCTGCAAACTTGGCCTCTGCGGAGTCGCTCCCAGCCCCAGACTCTGGTGCAGGAAGCTGTGCCCAGGGCGCCCCGGCCGGGCGTTCCTGGGATGGTCTCCCGGCTCCCCTCTGGGATCGGCCACCTCCCTGGGTGTCTCAGTGGGAAGTGTGTGTTCCCCCAAACCAGGTGCTGATGGTGTGGCCTCCCCTCGGCCGGGGCCGGTCCCCGCCTCCTCTGCTGGTCGCGTTTGCTGGTCGTCGCCCTGACCCTGCTCTGCCCTCCCGCTCCTGCTGCAAACAGCCCCCTTGCCGGCTGCCTTTGGCCTCCAAGTGCCCCTGTCCCACAACTCAAAGCCCCCGCCCCTCCCTGGGTCCCTGGCTCCCCACCAGGGCACGGCATCTACTCCTCAGAAGCCCCTGGCACACGATGCGATTCAGGGAGAGCTCTGGGTCTTCCCGACGCACCCTCCTGGTCCCGCTCCCGACACCTCCCTCTGGGGGGGACGCTGCCCTGCCCGCGGCCCAGAGCAGCCTTGGGCATGTGAACCCCAGCAAGGGCCCCTCCCCCGCTGCGCCCGGGGCAGGACCTACAGGGCTGTCCTGGGCCCCCAAACAGCTTTAGAGACATTTTGCTCAGCAAACCTCCAGTGAGCCACTGAGCAGCTGCCACGAAGGCCTAGCCACAGCCCTAGGGACCGAGGTCTGGTGCTGGAAAGCTCTTAGAAGGTAAAGGACTGCCTGGGGGCTTCCTTATCCCCTGGCCCCTGTTTCCTCGTCTGGAGAGGAGGTGACACTCGCTCCTGCTTCAAAGCTCCGGTTGGTGATCACATGAGGTGCTTGCGGAGAGCACGCTTCAAATGGCACCGGGCCCCTGCCGCCGGCTCCGAGGGAGACCGAGGTGGTGCCGGGGGTGGGGGTGATGGTGGTGAGGGTGAGGATGGTGATGATGGTGGTGGTGACAGTGGTGGTGACGCTGGTGACGCTGGTGACGCTGGTGATGGCCTCTGAGACCCCATCCAGACGCAGCCATTACATGGGGAAGCCAAGACCCCGGAGGGACGTCCACAGAAAGGTCCGAAGACCCCGAAACTCCAGGTCTGGCTCTACATCAGCGGGTGTGACCTGGGCAAAGTCACTTGACCTCTCGGGACCCTGGTTTCCGGCCTAGCAGCACAGGGCAGACACTCCGTGCCCCACTCCGGTTCCTGGACCGGGAGGGGACCAGAGATAAGGCCGGAGCAGCGCGCCGGCGGGCCCCTCACAAACAGGAGGCAGCGCGAGGAGAAAAAACAACAGGAAGAGACGGAAAGAAAACTCATAAACGTCCCTCACCCAGCGGCCCTCCGAGATGGCCTCTCACACAGAGAAGCAGGCCTTGGGGAGTTAATAAGAAATACAGGACTTCCTGCGAGATAGCAAGTGAATTGTGAGCCGTGAATTACTTTTTTCCTTTGAAAAATGATGTCGTCGGGTCAAAATATCTTTGCATCTCAAACACTCGAGCCCCTTTGTCCTGGGGGCCGACACGGCTTGGTTTCCATGCAGCCTCACAATGCGTGGAAACATCTTTTAACTGCCAGACGGCCCTTCCGATAAGGCCGCCAATTCATAATGTGCGTTCGGAAAGCTGTCTCGGGTGAGAAAGCAGAGGCCTTTGCAAAGTCTATTTACACAGCAGCGAGGAGCCTTTTCAACCCCTTGGTAAACAGGCCTGGGCGCAGGCTATTGAGCCCCGGGGCGGGTGCGGGCCCACCCACCCTCCACGCCGGCCGGGCCCCCTCGGACGCCCCTCTGCTGCCACGCAGGGGGCCCGGGTCTGCGACAGCACGGCCTGCCCCGTGGACGGGGTGCTTCCCTCACAGCCTGTGTCACCCTCCGCCCAGGCCGCAGCCCGGAAATGTCCCCCGTGGGGCTGGTTTCCCGGCTGATGGTGGGCCCGGGGTGCAGCCTACTTGCTGCCGGCCTAGGTCAGGCAGCCACCAGACGGGAAGGGGCAGTGCCCTGGGCCCCCCCGTCCCCGGTCCTTTCCAAGCCACCTACCCACTGCCCCAAGGCTGAACGGAGGGCCCCGTTCAGGGTGTTTTCTGGGAGAAGCACTGGGCACAGAGGCCGCCGGTGCCCGTGGCTAATGCCTCCCCGGGCACTTGCACTTGCTACAAAAGACTGGCTATGAGGCCAACAGTCTAGAAACGTCGGCGCCCCTTTACTGGTGCTGAATGAGGCGCAGAGAGGTTAAGCAACCTGCCCAGCGTCACACCTCCGAGACCCGTCACCCCAGGGATTAGGGGTCCAGCACATGGATCTTGGGGGGGACACAAGCCCTCAGTCTGTAATGACACCAAAGAGGCAAATAAAGCACAAACACCAGCGGTAAGCATGTGAGCCACTCCAGGTGACCCGGGACAGCGGCTGTGACACGGGCACGGGTGGGTGTCCCCTGGGCACTGCTGGGGACCACTGGAGGAGGTCCCTGGGGCCTAGGGGTGGAGGCCTCCGGGGACAGAGCTGAGAGCACGGCAGGCAGGAGATACGCAGCTCAGGACCCCCAGGGCCAGGAGGGCGGGGGCAGGAGGGGCTGGTGGGTCCCGGGCGCTGGCCGGTCACTGGGTGCCCAACGGGCGGGGGGGCGCGGTGAGTCAAGGGCAGGGGACACTGGGCAAGAGCAGGAAAGGGGAAATCACTGTATCAGGGATATGTCAAAGCGAGAGGCTTCAGTATGTGGAGGACGGGGGCAGAGGCCAGCTCTGGGGCCAGGATGAGGCCATTGCAGGGGCGCCTGGGGAAGGGGGCAGGCAGAGATGGGGATGTCAGCCTGGTGCCTCTCACAGCTGGAGACAGCGGTCCCACCGGCGCCTCAGCGTGGCAGGTGGATGTGGGTTCACAAACTCAGGAAACTTGGGAACCCCTGGCGCGGGGGCCACCCCCAGGCGCTGCGAACGCGGAGGGGCCTATCGGGAGCCTGAGCAACTCTGGTGTGGGGGAGGGGAGGGGGGAGGTCATCCACCCGCGTGAGCATTTCTCTGAGGGTGCAGGCCGGGAGCCCCGTGACCTGTGATTCAGGGGACCCATCTGGGGCTCCTGGGAATCAGGGAAGGGGTGAAGCCAACCGAGGCCCTTCCAGAGGCCCAGAGCAGGGGCTGTGGGGTCCGACGGGAGGGCCAAGGCTGAGGGCTGGGGGCGGCTCACGGTGAGACTGGAGAGCACGGTTCACGTGGCGGTCAGTCTCTGGTGTGGGCCTGGGACCCTCGCTCCCTGCGATGCCCTCGCCCCAGCGCGGCCCTCACGCGGCACCCCCCCATGCGACCTGCCGAGCCCCTTCCCCCTCCCCGAGGCCTGGGCCCGGCTGCGTGGTCCCTCCTTGCACCAGGTCCCCATTGTCTTGCGTCCAGCCAGGGAGGCCGGCGGCCAGTTCGCTGAGTCAGCGAGCCGCCGGGGCTGCAGTCGTCATAAATGCATATTTAATAACAACTTTCCTCTCACTGCTTCAGAAGCTGGGGACGGACTTCGCCCTTCAGCTGGTAATGAGAAGTTAATAAAAGTGGGATTTTGTGCAACGCTGGCCCTCTGACATCTTAATCTTTATTAAAGAGACATAAACGGCACGGAACAGGCGGGCCTGCCCGGCACAGCCGGACGCCTGCAGAGCAGCCGGGGACGTGGCCGGGGACGCCGGCACCCCTGATCCCCGCGCAGCAATGTGCCCACCTCCGCAGACGCGCGCCCCCTAACCCCAGGAGCCTCCCAGCAGCCGGCGGGCACGTGCAGCCGGGCCTTCTGGGACCGACCGTCTCTTCCTCCTGCTTTTCCCCTCTCCACTGAGGCGAAACTCTGCAAACACATGAATTAACCGTTTTCAAGACCGATTCGGTGGCGTTCGGTCCGTTCCTGCTGCTGTGTGGCCCCTGGCCGTGCGGCTCCAGGCTTCTTCACTGGAAGGGGACCCCGACCCGCCCACCTGCTCGCCAGCCCCAGGAGGCCGCAGTCCACGCCTCTGTGGCTTCGCCCCCCGGGGAGGGTTCCGGGCTGTGGCCTTGGGGGTCCGGGCTCTGGTCGCCCCCAGTGCATCCCAGGCCTTCCCTCTCGGTCCCGCCGTGGACCTGCCCTGACGCCCGCACCTGCCCCCCACCCCACGCACACTCGTGTTCTCTCCTTCTGCTCTTGTGAGCAGAGCTGCTGTGAATGTGCGTGTCCGTGTGTCGGTTGAGGCCCTGTTTTCCGTGCTCCGGGGCGGACACACGGCTGCGGACGTGCTGGGCCCGAGGCGACGGTGCCTTCCTGGGGGCCGTCGGACAGCTTTCCCGCACCTGCCCCGTGTCGCATCCCCCTGTGTCTGTCTTGGACTCACAATGGCTCACAAACAAGGGAAAGCTCACAGACAGGCCGAAGGGTCGGCCCCCGCTGAGCCCCCGCGGGCCTGAGCCTCTGTTCCTCCTGGGGGTGGAGGCCTCGCCCCAGCCTGGCCCCGGGCCCTTGTAGCATGACGGTCCTGGAGGCTGGTTCTGAGCCCGGCCAGAAGGGACCCTCCCCACAAGGAGCCCACACTACGGCTCAGGTTGGACTGGAGCTCAGACTGGGGCCGGGTTTGCCTGCGGTTTACAGGCGATGCTCACGCACGTGAGCCGACTGACCCGGACTCCCGGGTCCGGCAAGCAGGTGCCCACACCCCTGCTGGCCTGTGGCTCCTATCTGCACACGCGTGTGAACTCACAATGAGCAGGCCGGGGGTGCGAGCCCGCCAGTCCCACTGCCGGCCACCAGTGAGCGCCCCGAGCTGCGGAGGGGCCGTGCGACCCACCGTGGACGCAGGGCAGGGCGACCCACTGTGGACGCCGTGGACACACAGCCGGCGCCCGGGAGCGTCGGGGGGGCACGTGCCAGCGTGGCTGTCACCCGCTGATCCACCGCGAGAAGAAGAGCAGGGTCTTAGTCAGTCTCCGAGCAATTAGGATAATTAAAAAATAAAGCTTATTGGGTAAACATGCTCCCAGACCGTGACCCCTTAATTAATGGACTATGGGGAGAAATTACAGCCGTGGAAAGATAATTAACACGTGCGCTTACAAGAGACCATCAGACGGGCTAGCGGGACAGGGTGCCGGGCCTCGCAGGGCCAGCTGCGGAGGGGCGGGGCCCCTGGGGGGTGGGGGGACCCTCCGGCCCCAGCTCCAGGGCAGGTCACAGCAGACACCATGGCCTCCAGGACGCTCATCTTCCTGATGACAATAAACAGGTGAAAACAGGCTGTGGGACCCAGTGCCTCCTGCCAAGCTGGGCCCCCACCCCCACGCCCCCAAAAGCCCACCGAGGCCGCTAGGGTATCCTGCTGTCCTTGGAGGGCTGGAGGTGCGGGACTGTCCGCAGTGACCTGCTGGGGCCCCAGCAAGCCCAACCCCGGCCTCGAAGGGAAGGGAGACGGGGCGCAGGCGTCACCCTCCCAGCGGCTCTGCTGTCCGCTCGGCCATCACCGGGGGCTCCGCTCTGGGCCGGGGTGGGGGGCGGGACTCCTGTGCTGAGGGGAAAACCTGAAAACTCCCCAATACTCAGACTCCTGCAGAGGGACATGAGCCCCGGAGCCGGGCTGCCCCGTGAGGTGCAGAGGCCCTCATTCCCCAGGCCCCGTGACCTGCCGCAGCCCCCGCCCCCGCAAACCCCTAGTGACGACCAGTCCCTCCCGGGCTCTGCTGGACGCTGCTGGAAATGGGGTCCCGGAGACGCGGTCTCTCCAGGCAGGAGCCGGCAGGCACCCCGAACAGGTTTCAGGTGTGGTTTGGGATCAAGCATGAGCAGAAGGCTGCTAGGATGTGCAGAAGTCAAGGCCGACCTTCGGGCCCCCAGAGCAGCTAGGACGGCAGGCGGGGGGCACCGACCAACAGGCCCGGGGAGGCGGGGCTGGGGGCAGTGCACCTCGTTTCTCAGGCCAAGGCAGGGCACCCAGGCCCACCCGGGTCCTGGAAGTCCCCAGTCAGAATTCCCAGGCCGGCCCGCTGGGGTCAGGGACCCGAGAGGAAGGAAGGTGCAGGCGGTGCACCCCAAAACAGCCGGACAAGCCCCAGGTTGGGGGGCATCTTCCTGAAGCTGTAGGGGGCCCCAGCCAGGTCCTGGGGTCTCCACAGCCAAGAGGGCCCCTGGCAGCTGCTTCTGTTCCTGGCAGAGCCCCCAGGGCGCTTGCACCTCAGAGAACGGTGCCGAGGGGACGTGTGGGTAAAGAATTCACCCTGAAACCCCTGCCGACCAAACGCAGGCCCAGCGGGGACTGGGGTCCAAGGGGTCCCCCTCACAGCTGCCCCAGGGCCCGCTCACCGGTCCTGCAGACCTGCCTTGGCCGCGTCTCCCAGCTCTGACTCTGGGGCCAGGCCGGGCTGCCGGCCAAGGTCAGCTGGAGGTGGATCGGTGGCAGGAAGGCCAAGGACAAGCTGGGCTTGACATCGGCCCCGGTCTGCCCACCCCTGCCTGTGGGACACAAGGAGGCAGCACGGCCCCTGCCCTCAGGAGCCCCAGGCTCTAGTGCCCCCTTCTCTCCTCCGCCTCCCGAGATCCGCCCGCCCTCCGCTGGCTCCCAGCCCTCTCCAGGCCCGCTCGCCCCACAGCTGCCCATCCTGCAGGTAGACTAGCCTTCCCGGACCCTCCCCAGCCCCCACCCCCGCCCATCACCCACGGCCACGGCCACCGGATGCAGCGCCCACGAATGAGACAGACCCTCCCAGCTGCACAGGCACCCCTGCTCGTGGGTTCACTTTTCCAGGGGGGCAGCTGTCTGGCCAGGGGTGACCAGGCTAGGGCACAGAGCCCCCGTGGTTGCAGGAGGATGGAAGGGTCTAGAAGCCCCCAGAAGCTTCTGGAGATAACTGGAGCCCAGGAAGTGCTTAAGCCAGGGATGGGAGGTGGGGGGGTGGGCAGAAGCTGGCTCGCAGTTTCCTTCAGGGAATTGGCAGATCGTACCGGGCCCCAGGAGGCTGTTGTCTCCTCTCGGCTGCGCTCTGCAGGCCAGGCCGGAAGTAGGAGCCAGAAGCCCGAGATCACGCACTACAGGCCCCACCTGCAGAGGCGGAGGAACCAACACCGGGGGCTGTGCTCTCCCGAGCGCTGACCCTCCGGCCCGGTCAGCTGGCCTCCCGCGGCCACGGCGCTCCGTCCACACCAGGCGTGGTCGTCAGGGAGCTGGCAGTGCCTGGCTAGTGGTGGGCTCTCTGGGCTCAGCTCCCTGTGTTTCGCCCTGGGACAGCACGGGTTTGGAATAACGGACACACTGGCTACGTGTCCCCGGTTTCGCATTCGTTGAGGGAGATTTAAAGCTCCTGCTGTGATGCCCGGATCTCTGGGAGGGGCCGAGCTGGGGCCCCACGGCTTCTGCCTTAACTTGGGGCCGGGGGCCGGCGCTCCAGACCTGGAGCGAGGGCAGAGCTCTGCTCCCCACAGTCCCCCAGGGCCAGGGATGGCAGCGGCCGTGTGAGACGTTCCGGTGGAGGGGACACAGGACCTGGAGACTGCAGCCCCGTCACACCCAGCCCCCGCCTGGACCGGACCCCTGAAGTCCCAGGGTGCTTTGCTGTGGGAGGGGCTCCTGCCTGCTGGACGGAGGGACCACAGTCCCGGGGCCGGGTCGTGTCATCCTGTTGGGCTGGTGCTGAGGACAGAGCAGGGCACAGTCAGTGCTTCTGCTGAGGGGACTGGGGTCCCTCCTCCATGCCGTGTCCCCGTCCGTGGTTCTGTGGGGCCCAGGGACCCCAC
Source organism: Mungos mungo (assembly GCA_004023785.1). Classification (NCBI taxonomy): domain Eukaryota; kingdom Metazoa; phylum Chordata; class Mammalia; order Carnivora; family Herpestidae; genus Mungos; species Mungos mungo. Next base: position 27,623 of record PISW01009581.1, on the reverse strand, counting down.
ATATGGTGTGACACCCACAGTCAGCACAACCCTCAGAGGCAGGGCCCACAGCCATCCTGGGAAGAGAAGCCCTCTCTGTCTAGGGGCTCGCACAAAGTCAGCTGACATGGCCGGAGCTCACAGGTACTGGGGGACGAGGAGGGAGCATCCGGGCCAGCTGAAGAGGGCCTGGGGCAGGGGCTGCAGAGAGCTTCAAGCTGGGGAAGGTGTAGGCAGGACCTAACAGAGTAGGAAGCCATCAGCTGTGGTCCGAGGAAAGGTGTCCCTAAAGAAGGAACAGAATGTGCAAAGGCCCAGCAGCATAGAACAGCATGGGGAACAGCATTGAGAAGGCTGCTGGTCATTCTGGGTATCTGGGTCGTGGCCGGGGCCTAAGTGCCACTTACCCAGTCAGGCCAGGCGTTGGTGAAGGACCGTAAGCAGAGGCCCAGTGGTGAGCCCAGCGCGACACGCCCGGCAGCCAGGAGGGCTGGGGCTGGGAGGGCACGTGCCCTCTCGGATCAGGGCCCTGGCACTCTGGCTGCAGGTGGCAGCAGTGACGGGGGGAGTCTGGCCAAAGCTTGCCTCGTCTTATCTGGGGAGCTATTCCTTCCACGAAGAAGAAGAGCTCACAGCAAAGATGACAAAGTGTCCTCCATTGTCAGCTGAGGTGTGACATTAGTCCGTGTTCTTTGCTTCTTTGTTCAAGTGCCTCAGGACGCCCAGGCTCCGATACAGTTTTGGGAAAAGATTGCGGACAGAAGAGCCCACAGACACTGACCCACCGCCTTTCCTTGGGCTTTGACTCCCGCTCCCCAGCCCCCGGGAGTGCGGCAGCAGGGACGCCCCCTCAGTCAGAACGGGGCAGGGGGAGCCAGGCTGGCACCTGAACCCAGCGGGTTCTCCGAGGCTGCCAGGAGGGAGAGCGGGCCTGTGGGGGGTGGGGGGCACCTTCAGGATGGGAAGATGAGGCAAAGCCCCCTCCCAGAGGCAGCAGGAAGTCCCAGGGCAGGATGAGGGGGGGAGCGAGATGGCTTAGCAGGACCCAACCCTCCACCCCCCACCCCCCAAACCCTGGCTTCTCAGAACAGCGGGAAGGGGCCCCTTCCCCCCAGGCCCCCGTGCCCAGAGGAACCAGGGTGCTCGGCCAGGGGAAGGGCCTTCCGGGGAGACGTGGTGAGTGGGGGTGACCCCTGCCCATCCCCCGGGACCCTGCGTGTGTCGGGGTACGCACACGCGTATGTCGGGGGTGCGTGCGTCTGCGCGTGGGCGTGGGGTGTGTCCCCACCGCGGGCTCCGCGCGGGGAGCCGGGAAAGGGCCCCTGAAGGTGAACCAGCCACATCAGTGTCTGAATAGTGAGTCGGGATCCAAATCTTTAACTAATTGAGTACATTAAATAGAAAGTCCCCGAAAAAGAAAGGCAAAGAAAGACTCACACAAGACACTTTTCAAAGCTTCTTTAATAAAAAGTGTGCCGGGGCTTTGACCGTAATGGCCGGGCTCGCTTGCCAAAACACGACACCCTGGCAGGTAACTTTCATCAAGCATATCTGAAATGGTACCTAAATGAATTAGCAATAAAATGGACTTAGACCGAGCTGTAGGCACCTCCATTAATCTCGGGTTAATCACTAAAGAGATGCCATTCACTTTTCTTAAGAAGTCACATTTTTCTCCCCTTGCTGGCGACCAGATTTCATAAAGTAACATATTTCTAATGAAAGGTCTCTGCTTGAATTAAACCCTGAAGGTTTATGCAGATTTCGCGTCTGATTGCTGCTGGCATGGGCTCTTAGCCGGCCGCGCGAGGACCGTCCTCTCTGAAAGGGCCCAGCGTGCAGTTCACAATATTCTTTGAAATAAAATAGTGCACTTGCGTTTAGTGGCTTTAATCAGCCCTGACTTTTGATAGTCAAACAATAGCTAATTACAGTAACACCTGCCTTCCAGGCCCCGTCATGTTGGCTCCCGCCGGAGAGAGGCCTTGTCTCGGAGCTGCGTGATCATTAGGCTCTGTGCACAAAGTAACAGTCGCTGACACTCTGCAAGTTTGGTGGCCGTTAGGAAAGGTTTATTTTGCTGCCGTGCGGCTGGCTCTCCCTCCACATTCTTCTTTGTGTTTTGGGGGGGTGGGGGCGGCGAGGGCAAGGGGGAGAGAAAAGGCACATCGGAGCCTCGGGAAGCGGCGTCAGGGCCAGTGGGGCCGTGGATGTGCTCCCCCCGTGGCCCGAGCCCCAAACCGAATGGAGCTCTGTGGACCCGCGTCCCGGCTGGGGGCCCGTGGGGGCCGCTCCGTGGCCCGGCCCTGGCCTCCGCGGGCCCAGCGTCATTTCAAACGAGATGCGCCGCTGTGCGTGGGGAGCGGCCAGAGCGAGCGGCTCGGTGGAAGTCATAAGTTACTATCTCGTTTACGTCTTTCCTTTCTCATTAATTTTGCCCAGCAAATGAGCCCGAGTCTCCCAGAACCCAGCCAAGCGAGTAACATGGTGTGTCAGCCGTGGGCCTCACAGGCCCCGTAACAGGCTCCTGCCGACGAACAGCGGGACATCGGCGGGGACAAAGTGTGGGCGTCCCGTCCTCCGGCCCGGCAGACCCCAGCCCCTCCCACAGCTGCCCGTCCTGGTCACCGGCTCGCCCCCGGGGCCCTTCGGCAGGACCCCCAAAGGAAGACAGAGGGAGGAGGAGGGTCTGGCTGTGGCAGTCCAGCGGGCAGGTACAGACAGACGGTTGTCCCCCAGGCTGCCGGCCGGCGAGACCCTGACAGCATGTGCCCCAAGTCACCGGCTCTGCTCCAGGCAAGGACCCTCTGAAAGGGCAGTTCGGGGCCAGCTGGTGGACCCAGAACTGCGTCAGGCCGTCGCGGAGAGGAGCCACCAGGACTCTGAGTGACCTTCCCTGGGGCCCTCTTGAGAACCAGTGGGTGGAGCCCAGAGGGTGGGAGGGACCTGCAGCCGCGCAGTGGTCCGGCTGCTCCCCGCGAGGTCTCCGTGGCTCGGGGCTGCCAATCCATGCGCATGGTGGTCAAGACCAAGTTCCCTGTTGCCTGTTGCCTGCAGCCGGACGGCACCCGCGGAGGGCGAGCACGCGCCAGAGCGTCCGGGTCCTTCTTGAGCTGCGGGTGCCACTTCCGGGCCGCTGGCTTTAGTCTCTGGATGCGGCTCCGCGTTGACAATTACCCATGGCCAGGACTTGCCAAAAGCTGGAGCTGAAAGGCCTTCAAGGACGGGGAAAACACTGGAAAGCTGTTTTCTGTTAAGGCAGGTTTATTTTTCCTTGCAATTATGTCTGACTAAAGCGTCCTTGTGCGGGGGGCACTTCCCCAAGAAAGGTCTGATTCATCCTGTCCTGGACAGCTTGCAGGGAGCCGGCTCCCCTCACCGACAGGGCCGCGGCCAGGAAGCCCGCGTTTTCTGAAAGCCCCCAGGCTCCCGTTTCTCCCTGGCGCAGGAGCCAGCCCCCTGCCCACGCCGCCCTCCGCCCTGCTGATCTGGCATTTTCCGTCCCCGGGGGCCCCGCCGGGGTCCCTGAGGCCAGGCGGCAGGGCAAGGAGAGCGAGCACACTGACGGGGCCCGGACCGCAGTCAAGTTCAGCATTTAATATGCCGCGGCCCTCTCCCGGTCGCCCCCGCGCCCCCTGACCCCGGCCCTGACCCTCGGCCCCTGGGGCCGGCGTCTGCCTCTCTTCTCCTGGTGTTTGCCATCACCAATCAGTTTGATTGATCATCTCTGTGGCCACAGGTTGGTAATAAAGCCGTTTTGAGAGCCCCTCACATTTCCCCCAGGACCCGTTGGCATGACAGGACTTGACACCAGCCATTCGTCACCTGCTCTGTGGCCAGTGTGCGCGATGACCAGCAGACAGACAGCGGCCAGGCCGGGACGGGGCCGCAGGGGGCTGGGTGGCAAATGGATGTGTCTGCGTGCCGTCGGACCCGCCGGAAGGTCGTGTGAGGCTCCAGGCCCTGGGCCCCGTGGCACCTGGGGAGGTCACCCGGCGGCCACGGCCTGCCCTGCCCCCAGGGGTGCACCGACAAGCCTCAGGGGGCAGCTTGGGGGCCAGCAGGACGCTGGCTGGGGAGGCGGTGCGGACCCTCGGGAGCGCTGACTCTCTGGGTCCCCCCGGCCCGTGGACCCTTCCTAAGGCCTCTCCTGGGTGCGGTTCCGGGCATGTGTGCCCAGACAAGGAGCGCAAAGAAGGGGAGCCCCCTGCTGGCCCAACCCTCCCTTCTTGGGGAGCAAAGAACAGGATGATGATGTGAACGTGCTGATGCCCTTGGGGGAGTGGCCTAGGCTCAGGGTCAGCGCAAGGGCCCCAAACGCCAGGACCTAAGTGAGATGGGGCATGGCCTCAGGCGAGCCCCCAGGGTGTCCCGGAGAGGGGAATGAGCCCTAGTTGGCTTCCTGCCCCTCACACACACACGTGCACACGCACATGCACTCACGCGTGGACACGCCCTCCTGAGGTCACTAATCTGTTTCTAGGCGCTGTGTGTGAGCGGTAATGCTGGCAGGCGAAGGGGGGGTCCTCTACCCCAGAAAGGACAGTGGCCAGAGTAGGAATCTGGGGACACACAGTGGGCGCTTTGCCAGCTGACCTCCGCGTGCAGCCCCGGCCACCACGGCCCACCCCCTCCCGGCGCCCCGTTCTCCTGGCGCGGGCCTGGCTCTCAGCCCTCCCTTCCTGTGGCAGAAAGGACCCTCGGAGGTCCCACGGGGTCGCCCCGGACACCCTGTTTCCCCCAGAGGTTGTCTCCCATGACATGCCATCCTGGGGACAGCCCGCCCTGCTCACCGGCCAGCAGCCAGGTAAAACACGCTGGCCAGAGGATGTGGGCACCGCCAGGACGGCCTTGTGCTGGCAGAGAAGCACCAGCCCTCAGGCCTCCGGGGCCCCTCAGGCGCACAGCAAGCCAGGCTGGGGAGCCGCCGGGCCGGCTGGGGAGCTCACGCCTGGGTTTCCCTGGGTGGGCCTGGGGGGTCTCCGTGTCCGAAGGTCTGAATCCTCCCAGCCCGGTGAAAACTGACCACCCAGGAGTTTTCCCAACTTCACTGACAGACTGTCTGATGGTGCATTTGAGGGATGTGCGTGAATTCAGGAAACCTCCACTGGCCTGAGAACAGAGACACCAGAGGAGAAACGGGGCAGCGCAGCACGGCCGCCCAGCGCCCCCTCTCACGAAGGCACTAGGGAGTCAGCCCAGCCCCAGGACGCGGAGAGCAGCCGCCTGCGCATCTGTCCTCCGGATGCTGTCTGTCTGTCCGTTGTCACTACGCTCTCGCTGCCGTCAGGCCCGAGGGGCTGGCCTGCCCCACACTGTCTCTGTGCAGTCTTTACAAAGAAAGCAGGTGTAGAAGCCGCCACCAAGGGCCACCAGGGCAGTCCCGGGTCCCGAAGTGTGGGGCGGACGTGGGGACCCTCCTATCAAACGCAGACGATCACCCGGGCCCTGCGGCCCCACCCATCCACCCAGAGGGACCCTGGGTCTCAGCGGCGAGGCGGGGCCTCTGTGGGCACCATGGGGCGGATAGAGCCGGGAGACGCTGCCCGAGGCCAGGCCAGGACACAGGTGGACCTGGGGGTGAATGAGCTCACGTCAGATCCTTAAAGATGGGCGGTGGGGCGCATGGCATTCAGAGGGCCCTGCACCGCAGTCTCGGGCCAAGCACCCCTGCACACGACAGGCCTGGGGGCTGGCTTCCTGCTACGGTGGCCTGACCCCTGCTTCAGGGCTGTCTCCTGCTCTGGCCAGCCGGAGGGGAGGACGGAGTAAGGAACTCTGAGAAACCTTCCCACCGACAGAGAGGGACAAGGCCCATGTGCAGCGTGGAGCTGAGGGCGGGCATGAGGGCCACTCCAGGAGGTGACAGGGAAGCCCGCCTGTGCCCAGCGCCTGCCTGAGCAACGTCACGCAGAAGCCAGCCAGCGCAGAACCGGCAGCCGGCCTCCCTGTCACCAGAGTGAGGGCCTTGGCTCCTGTCGTCCCCATGTGTGTCTAGGCTTCGGGCCACCAGGAGAGCCCCACCTGTCACCCTGGCCTCCACCAAGGGCCATGATCTCCAGAGGCACAGTGGCACCAGCTGACACCTTCTCTGAGGCGGGTTCGGGGAGGCTGGCGGGAAACCGCGAGGGGACCTGAGGGCTTGGCCTGCAACTCTGCTCACGCTGTCCTTCCAAGTCGGGTTCTGGAAGTTCCGGGCCTCAGAGAGCAGGGCTCCGGGCAGACCGTGCCCGGGGCAGCCTTGTCTGGGCGCGTCCCTAACTCATCTGCAAGTGGGCACGATGCTGTGAGCCCCGCGGCTGCTGTGAAGCTGGAGGGAAATGCTGAGCATGGGCTGGGTGGGGGGAAGGGGATGAGTTTCCCGGAGAATCAGAGAAGCCACGAATCTGGGCCTTGGGGACAAGACTGCAGGCTCCCCACCCCCCTCCACCCCAGGACACGCCTGTGGGCATCGCCCAGCGGGAGGCAGCGCCGCTGGTGTAGACAGCGCTGGCTGGTGTAGACAGCGGTATCTCAGGCTGCGGCCGTCAGCCGTGAGCCCTGGGGTAGGTGGACAGGTTCAGGGACCCCCAAGGGCCTGGTGATTCTGACGTGGTGACGGCAGAGCCTGACTCTTGCCCTGATGCTTGGCCACCGAGTACGGCGTGCCGCACAGTGGGTGTTGGTGGGTATTTTCTGAATGCGTGCTCGCAGCCAGGAGGAGGGCGGGGCGGAACCCTTGGCGAGTGGCCCTAGAGTAGGTTCTGGAACGGATCGTGCCCCGAATGTCCCGAAGTCCCCGGTCCAGGCTTCCCACGGGGCGTGTGCGTCTCTGTGCCTCCTGCAGGGCCCGAGCCCCTCTCAGCAGCCGAAGAGCTCTGTGTGAGCAGAGGGTCCTCATGCGCATCGCACCGACCCTGCGTTCCACCCAGGTCCCGGTACAGCCGCCAGCCCCCCCTTTCCTTATAACGCCCCTTTGGACCTGCGAGCGAACAGCATCTGAAACTGGCATCCAACTCGGCCCCACCCGCCCACCTATAAACAGGCCTGATTCGTGAGTTCTCAGAATGTTCTAGAAGAGGAATGTGCTCGGGGCTGACTTTGGCACACAGACACCTCCGTGGAGAGATCGGTAAGTGCCAGATTCTGGCACTTACCCTGGAAACGCAGGCTGGCCGGTCAGGCGCCTTGACCCAGGCGCCTTGCCCCCTGCTGCGGTGCAGGGGCTGCCGATGAGGCCCCCTCCCCAGCAGCCTGGGCCCCGGGAACCTTTGGGAGCAGAGGCCAGCCCGGCCAGGGGTCTCCAGTTTGAGAAGCCCCTTCCTCCGCCCGCCCTGCCCGCAGCCCCCACGGCTCAGGCTCTGGCAGGTGTCCCCCACGCCGGCGACAAGAGCCCCAGGCAGGGAGGAAGGCCGCCTTGCGCCGGCACAGGAGGCTCTGGGCACTGAGCAGCCAAGAGCACGAGGTCCCCCAGACCCCAGTCTCGTGTCTCGAAAGCACTGGCAGAAAAGGCGAGGAGCCCGGGAGCATCTGGAACTGGCAGAACCGCTGACCGTTAGCGTCGGTTGGTGTTTTCACCGCTGTGTGTGCGGCCCCTGGTGAAGCCGGGTGTGTGCGGCCCCTGGTGAAGCCGGGTGTGTCCCTTCCGCTGGACCACGGTCAGGGCCGGAGGCCGCGGGGCCGGGCGCTCGGGGACAGAGGGTGGCCGTCAGAGCAGGGGGGCTCAAGGAATACTGACTTCCCTTTCTCTTCTCTCCTCTCCTGCATTTTTCTTTGCTAAAGGGACCCTTCTGGAGGCACAGCCAAGGGCTCTGGAGCATTCCCCAGCAGCAAGCAGGCTGCGCTCTGTGAGCCCAGGTCAGAGGGGAGAGCCCGCGGCGTGGGTTTGGGTTTCTGTCTCTTCCTCCCAACCCTGTTTGGAGGAGTCTGGCCCAGCGGTGGGGCACTGCCTCCTGTCAGCCCCACGGGGCCCTGCAGCCCCGGGCGGACACCTGCGGACAATGGGGGAGGGAACTGAGGGTCAAGGGCAGGGTGCTGTGAGGCAGGGCAGCCGCCCTATCCCGAGGGGGAAGCATGAACATGTCACCAACCAATCCTCCAGAACCTTCCAGCAAAGCCCTGACCGTGGAAGGCCAAGTTATCGGCAGGAGACCAGGCAGGCCAGAGGGAGGCGAGCGACACTCTGTGGGGTGGGATACTGGTGCCCCCTGGGCAGACGCAGGACTGTCTCAAGATGCAAAGCCTGGGGGCCCGGCCGGCGGTGGGGGCAGGGGGCTCCGCGTGGCCGGCAGCCGGCAGCCTGGACGGACCCCAGAGGCTGGTCAGGTCGCCTCCTGCGGTCCGGGCCTGGGCGGGGACGGCCACCAGGCTGCCCGGAGGCTGGGGCGAAGGCGCCCTCTGTCGCCTGCTTGGGGGGACGTCTCTCCTCACGGGGCCCTGGCAGCTCGACTTTGCAAACCAACATCAAACGCCCCGGTTTCCCCAGACATTATCTGCCTTTTGGGAACCTTTAAAATAGAGTCAAGCGTTTCCAGCTCCCGTCTGACTTAATATAAACCGTGTGGCTCTCGAAGCGTGAGTCGTTTTCACAGCATTTAAGTGGCAGTGCGTTCCTGGGGAGGGGCTGGGCAGCCAAGAGCGGGCGTTCTCCTGTTCAGTCGGCGTTCGTAGAAAGCGGCTGGTTGGAGTCACGGCCAAGGTGATGAGTTCGTTTCCCAGTGGCCTGGCATTCTGTCTAGAGCGAAAGCCGTTCAGAAAGCTCCAGAAACACAGGAGTGCGGCACACCTCCCAGGGCCAGCTTCCCTGTGCTGTCCCCACGGAGCGCTGGGCGCGGGGCTGGGGTCCGCGGGCTCCTCCGCTGGCGGGACGCGGGCGGCGGGGAGAACAGGTGCCCGGGCGCCCTCTCATGTCCCAGCTCGGGGAGAACGGCTCTCCTCCCCGGGCTCGAGCTGCCTGCGTGCGCTCAGACAGCCGCGTTCATAAGCATCTTTAAATGCTTTATGGAGAGGGGCCTCCCTTCTGGTTTGTGTCTCGTGTCTAAGTCGTCAGGTTTCCACCTGGGAGCAGATAAAGGATTTTTTCCTCCCTCTGTGGCAGCTTGTTTCTCCTTCTAGTGACTCGCCACAGGACGGTTCTGCCCTAGAATGCCCCTCTGGCTTTCCTGACCGGCGTGGAGGCCAGCCCTGCACGGGGTCCTGCCAGGTGGGCAGCCCTGGGGCCCCTGGGCCGTTCCCGAGGGGTCGGGGGGCACAGAAGGCCTTCGACATGGGGACAGAGCCAGAGGGACGGGCTGGTGGGGCTGAGACGGACGGAAGTATCAAGTAATAAACCTGCGCTTCCCATGACGCTGAGCCTCCCCTGAAATTCTAGACTGGGTTCTGCAGAGGAATTGGGAGGCCGTCCAATCCTCTGCGGACGTCGAGACAGTATCACAGGAGTTCCACATCTGTGTCACCTCCGAGTGGCCCCGGCCTCCTTCTAAAATCGGGGATCCTGCTAAGCTCTGGCCCCCACCATGGCGAGGCTCTGGGCTGACAAATAGTGGCCCCACACGACCGTCTCTAATGGCGCTGGAAACGCTTCCAAGGCGCGTGGGCTCCGTGTTGTCCGGGAAGGTTTTACGAGTCCCACGTTCCGGAGTGAGTTCGTGGAGGGCCCGACAGCTGCGGTGGGGGCGGGGCGTGATGGGGCCTGAGGGAGCGCCGCCCCCCTCAGCGCGCCCTGGAGGGGCTGCCTGACCGTCCGCGGCCTCCTGCGTCCGTGTTGGTGGGTGGGGGGTCCCTTCCCCCGGCATCAAGCCCCTTGTTCGGGGCACGGCTTGGGTCCGCAGAGAGCCCCTCGCCCCGACGGAACGGAGATGTCGCCTTGATGCAGATGGTCTGCGACAGAACTTGCAAGCTGATGACTGGCAGTGGTTGGTTCGTCCCGTGCCAGGGAAAGAGGGACGCGGCCCTGGGCAGCAGGGTCTCTGTGTTGGCTTCTCCTAACGGCCTTTTCTCCAGAGAACTTCCGAGAGCGCACAGCAGACCACAGAGCCTCAGAAACGCAGTGTCAGGCCAGGCCAGGGGCAGAGCAAGGAGGGGCCAGAGCCGGCCTGGCTCGCGCAGGCCGGCCCACAGCCACGGACGGCAGATTCTAGGCGCAGTCGCCCAGGTGGCACGTCCACCTCCCACTCCGGCCACTTCCCGGACTATGAGCTCCAGAGTGACGCGCCCAGGAACGGACCGTGGGCTCCTGGGGGCTGTGCTGGCTGCGTCCTTGGGGGCAGAGCTGGGAGGCCCGGGGTGCGTGGGGCTGCCTCCAGCAGCCCAGTCGGGGGCCAAGCTGGGGCTCCGTGGCCCCAGCTCCAGCGGGAACATCTCCCCACAGCCCTTGACGAGGTTTTCAGAGTCCACTGGGCACACTGGGGGCAACGGGCAGGCGTGGGCTGTGTGAACCACAGCCCTCAGGCCCAGCCTGGCTCGGGCACCAGTCGCTCGGCCCCCGCCCCGGAGGGCAAGACCCTCTCCCCTCCGCTCGGCCACCTGGACGTCCGTATTACCTGTCCAGGTGTCGCAGGGAAGGGAGCTCGCCCTCCTGCCTGCGCCCCATTGTTCGGCAGGCTCTCTCTTAGGTCATTTTACATTTTCACCTGATCCCTGTAATTCTGTAAAACGTCCCCAGGCCACAACACAAGCCTGCTACAGCTGGTGTCTCGTCTCTGCCCAGGAAGCTCAGACGGACGCCCCCCTTCCGTCCTGGCCGCGCGGCTGCCGGGATGGACTGACCGCGTGCCCCAGCCCCTCCCCCCCACCCCGTGTCAGCGTCCGGGGTGGTCTCAGCCGGCTGAGCCCAGGGCGCAGCCCTCCACGGCGCTCCCCGGGAGTGGGCACCGGGCAGGGCGGCAGGCGCACAGGGCGAGGGGCCCCGGGCCCCACGGGTGGGCGGACGGCGCTCTCTGGGCCGTCGCGGGGCCCAGTCACAGCCCCGTGCCGAAAGCCCCCGGCGGCGGGCAGCACAGAGCACGAATACCGAGAGAACATTTGAGAAGCTCAATAAATTGATCATATTCCAGTGAACCTTCACCCTCATAACGATGGGACCATTTAAATGCTAATGTCATTTTTTAAAAAGTCAATTACAGGAGTTTTGAAGCGATGAAGTCAGCATTCTCTGCCCCCCTCCTGCCGGCTCCGGCTTCCCCGCCGCGGCGGGCGCTGTAGCGTCGCCGGGTCCCTGCAGGGGACACCCCGCCAGGCGGTCCCCGTCGGGGACTCAGGCGGGTGCAGGCGCCAGGAGTGGCCAAAGTCCGGGAGGAGTGGAGGGCACACAGTGTTCACGGGGCAGCGTGTGTGGACCCAGGGCCTGGCGGCTGCAGCTACCCTGCAAACCAGCGAGCCCGCCCCAGCCCTGCACCCTGCCGTGTCCCCAGTGTCCCCAGCAGAGGGGGAACAAAGCGGGAAACTCCCAGCCTTCCTGAACGAGCAGGGGGGGCGGCTGGGTTCCGTCGGCCCCTGTGCACCCCCTCCTTCCTCTCGGGGGGCCTCCTCGCCTGCCCTTGGGGCTCCTGAGTGCTCCGTCTGCCCCCCCACGTGGCTGGGAGGGGACCCGGCTGAGGGTCTGAGCGGTGCACCCGCACGGGGACCTGGGGGTCCCTCTAGCACACTTACAGGCCCAGGCCGGCGGCGGCAGGCATGGCCCCCGCGTGCGGCACACTTAACTCTCTCCGGGCCTCGCTCCGGAGACGGAAACGGGGGCGCGGAGGCAAGGGGCCTGCCTGCTCACGTGCCGTCGGGCGGAAAGAGCCGGAGCTCGAGGCGGGTGTATCCCGGCCACGCGAGCCCCGCGGGGCGGAGGCAAAGCCACCGCAGCCACAAGGGGCTGCACCGAAGCCAGACGTGACCGGTCTGGTGGCCACGGCAGCCTGCGTCCCCACGGCAGCGGCCGGTCCCAGCCTCAAGGAGGGTGTGACAGACTTGCCAGCATTTCAGGGCCTTGGCCATGGAGTGCTGACCTGGGACCCCCATGCCCAGCTCAGCGTCTGCACGGGGGAGCAGAGACCTGGGGGTCAGCTCCAGGCAGGTCCTGGACGTCCTCTGTGGTGTGGGGCTGTGGGTCAGGGCCAGGGCCCGGCCGGGACCCCCATCTGCTCTGTCCCTTTGCCGGCTTTGGAGGAAGTCAGCTCCAGACTCCTACCCGCTTTGGCAGGGAAAGCCCAGCCCTTGGGGGCCCCCGGATCTTTGCTGGTGCGGGCCCCCAGCTCAGCCAGGGGTGGCGGTGGGACGAGGCCCGCTCCTCCTCAGCCCCCCGTCCCCCCTGCTGCTGCTCGTGCCGCCGGGAGTTTAATCCACCGCCTTCACAGTCAGACCAGAGACCCTCAGGCCTGGAGCTGGGAGCCCGGGTCCGAGAGGCACCGTCCGCCCTCCCCACCTCCCTGCCCCGGCCCGGGTCCCCGGTCAGTGCGTGGGCTCAGCGTGGGTCCTCTCTCCCTGCGGGTGGCCACTGCCCGGTGCATCCGGGATTTGTGAAGCTTCAGAATTTCCAAGAGGGGGAGCGGGCCTGATGGGGGGCCCTGGCACTCAGTGTAGGCCCGGTGGAAGGACCCCCAAAGGGGAGGAGAGGCTGCCCATGCCGTCAGAGGAGGGGCACCTGAAGGGGGGGTCACAGGTGGGGAGGCAGGGCTCTAGCAGCGTGGTCCCTGCCCCTTGCCGCAGGCTGCAGGGGCATGTGCCCAACACGCTGGGCACCAAGGGCATGGCGCAGAGTGTCAGCTGGGGGTCTGCCGGCCAGCGACCCCCCGGGAGTCATGTCACCACAGTCTGGGGGCCCAGCTGTGAGGATAAGAACTCTGCAGACAGACAGACACCCCCACCCCACCCCCGGAGACCCAGCTCAGCCCCTCAGCTCCGGGGCCTCGTGTGAGGCCCTGTAAGACGGGACACCTACCAAGTGTCAGTCAGAGTGGGTAACGCCTGTGCTCCTGGCCATACAGGTTCGTCTGGGACAAGTTCAGGGTGTGTGCCGGCCACACATTTCCACCTCCGGGTGACCTGGGCCTCTGGCCCCCATGCTTTCTGTTGGGTGCTTCCTGACATCACCTTCCTGCCACATGCTGGGGGCCATGCTGTGCTGGGGCAGGGGCTGGGGGCTGGGGGTTGGGGGCTGGGGGCTGGGGGCTGGAGCAAAGAAAACCTGTCCCAGCTTCCGCAGCCCGGCCCACAGCAGCATTCCTGACAACACTGACCTGGGAGCTGACCCTCCCCCCAGATCCCTGGGAGGTCAGGGTCCCGGCGTTTGGGGACAGAACATGGAAGCAAATGGAAGGTGGTACCCGCCAGCTCTGCTCGGCTCTGAGCTTCCTAAGGTGCCAGCTCCCCCGTTTCCCATGACCTGGCAACAGAGAGGGTCTAGCCCCCCCACTGCACAGGTGTGGAGGCTGAGGCAAGAGAGGGTGGAGCTTGCCAGTCCCCACTGAGCGGGCAGAACCCCAGCTTTCCCAAAGGTGCTCAGGTGGCCTCTCCCTCCTGGTCCACCGCTTCTGAGCCCAAACCGTGCCAAGTCTGGCCAGCTCCTCCCAAGCTGGGGACAGGGGGACATGCTCGGGACAGCACCGGGGCAGACGTTGCTAAAGCAGGTGTGTGGCTCCGACCCCTCCCCCTAGCGGCATCCCCCCCCCCGCACCCCCCCCCGCCAGGCCCCCGCCGTCAGGGAAGACCAGGGCTCCGGGAGGCCTCGCGGCAGAGGGAGAAACTCAAGACGGGGACCACGGATCGCAAAATATTGCAAAATTTTCCAAGGTGGGCCCTATTCGATCCCTGAAATGGGATATGTGCCCTGAACTTGGCCACATAATACAGCTCTGTCTGGGAAGGCCTGGGAGCACCGGGACCCGAGCCGTCTGTCAGAGAGCGATAGTTACGGAAATTAGTGGTGCAGAAATCCATCCCCATCATTCATCGGGGCCTTATTAACGGCCCTGCGGCGTGAGAGGCAGCCAGGCCTCCTGACCGCGGGGCCTGGGAGAGGCCGTCTCGTCCTCCGTCCCCGGGAGGTGCGGGCGGTGTCCCGGGGCCCTGGCGGTCCAGACAGCGGAGTGACTCTCCCAGAGTTAGGACCTGGGGGACGAGCAGCGAACACAGAAGACACCTGACCCCCGGGCTCCCAGGAAACGTCACCAGCTGTCATTGTCACTGTCCCAGCAGCCGGAACGCCGGAGGGCCGGCCCCGGGGTCTGCGGGCCTTCCGGACACCGGAGCCTCCAAGGTCCTCGTGCCTGGCAGACCACCCACTGGCCACCCCGGGCGGGCCCCCAGGCCACGCGCTGCCTGTGACGGAACAGGTGCCCGTTTTAAAGAAGTTCTAAATGCTGAACGCACCTAAGCAGTGTCGTGCGTGTGGCGGCTGAGGGTCGCCAGCCTCAGCACCATCTGGGGACTCGTTAGGAATGCAGGTGCTCAGGGTCCAGCCCAGACCTTCCGGGCGGAGCTCGGGGGCCGTGGCCAGTGCTCTGTTCCAGTCTCGTTTCGAGTCCTGCAGGTGGTCCTGATTCTAGCAAGACCACTGGCCCAAACAGAGGACGGGTCTGCTTCTAGCTGCTGTCCCCCCGGGATCTTCTCCCTGGAGAGCAAACAGAGGCCTCTATGCCTAAGACGTCCCCCGGGAAGGTGCAGGCACTCACTGGGGCCTGAATCCCACACCCACGGTGGACACGTCTCCACAGGGGCTCCCGCAGGGCCCGGCACCTCCACGGTGCCCCGAGTCCGGCCGGAGCGGAACCTGACAGAGGAAATCCAGCGTGACAGCGTGTGATGGTTTCAGAAAGGCTGTTTCAGGCTCCCCCCCCCCCCGCCCCGGTCCCTGGGCCAAAGAGGCCTTGGCAGGATGCGTGCCTTCAAGGTCGTGCTAATGACCTTCCGCACATGACGGATTTATTGAGGGGAAAACATGTTGAGTTGTTTTGTCCAATGGCATCCCCAGAAGGAATCTTCCGTGGCCGAGCCACAGGCCTGTTACTCAACACTCGCATTATTACGGGGCGAAGCCAGAGGAGAGGGAGCGAGGAGGTGATAACGCAGCAGGGAGGGGGCGTGGCCTTCCCAAACCTGTTCATTTTTAGCTCCTGTGAATCAGAGCAGCGTCGGGCTCCGCCAGAGGCTTTGATCCTGCGGCCCAGCCCGCAGGGCTCCGCCCCCCGGAGCCAGAGGGCACGCAGATAAGCAGCACTTGAGTGAGCAGTGCGGCCCGTGGCACCTCGCTCGGCCTCCGCGTGTTGACAAGGGCCCTCTTGGCAAGTAGCGCATACGTAACCTTCGCCCTTGACCGGGCTGCCTGGTGGCAGATAAGGAGTCGGGGTGTCGAGAGGGGAAGGGAGGAGGAAGGGTGTTCCTGCTCCCCACAGAGGAAAGACGAGGCAGACGGGGCGGGAACACAGCCGGGCCTCCTTCGGGCTGGGGTGTGCCCAGGAGCCCGGAGTGCGGGGGGGCTGGCGCAGAGGCAGAGAGGGGGGCCCGGGCTGAGCACCCTCTACCGACCCATCGGCTGGTGGGTCCCGTGCCACTGCCGAGCGATGGAAAAATCGATCCCTTCAAAACACCCAGAGTCCCCGGCGGCTGGGAGGTGCGCTGAGCCCTGCAGGGAAGGCGTCGGGCTTTCCTGCTCGTCTTGCTGGAATCGTCCCAGACGGGGGCATCTGTCTCGGGAACTTGGACTTTGGCCCGGCCCTGGTTGGACGGTCTGTCCACAGCTAACTCCCAGGACAGGGGACGCACCCATGGGGGAGTGTGTCACAAGACCTGCTTGGCCCACGAGGATGAGGGCAGATCCCACAGACCCCCTTTCCCACCCTGATGCCCGACACGTGGCCGGGGCCCCCAGACATCTGAGCACACACCCCACACTCCCCTCCGGCCGCCAGAGGAGAAGGGAAGGGTCGTGTCCGCACGGGGCCTCTCGAATCCGCCCGAGAGGTGCAGGGCCGCCCGGCGGGCTGTAGGGATGGACCGGGGCGGGCAGCACCCACATCTGCGTCTCCAGCCCGAGCCCGTCGGCCGTGCGAATCGCCATGGACACTGGTTCGGAGGATAACACGGGGTCAGGGCCGTCCTCCTATCTGCGCAGCGATCCAGCCATCCGTGAAGCAGGACAAGGCGGTCATGGGAAGGAGCCGGTCGCCGGGGGCGAAGTGGGAGCGGAGCTCATCAGCGGCGCTGGGCTTGGGCACCGTGCGTTAAATAGAATTCCGTTGTTGTTTCATAAATAGAGAGGTTGAAGTGCCCGGGCCAGGAGCGGATGATCGCAGGGGCCCGCGCGTCAGCGGAACCCGAGAGCCTGGTGTTTGTTTTGAGTGAGTGGTTGTCTCGGCTAATAGGAGGGTATTTCGTTGTTTTGTTGAGCAGGATTTATGGACGAATCCTGCGTGGCTGTTTGTGCCGGGCGCTCGGCGGTTGCCGGAGACGGGTGTTGGCACTGGCTTCTCACACCCCCGGGGCCACATCACCCCTCGGAAATGGGGTGGCTCCCGCCGGCCCCGCGGAGGCTGGGGGGCCCGGAGGGCGTGGCCACAGGACCGGCTCCCACGAGGTGCTCAGCAGCCCTGCGTGTGCGCATGTGCACTTGGGAGACGACTCGGGCAGGAGGGACTTGGCTGAGCCCTGTGTTTCCCCGTTTCCTTCGGGACCAGGGCGTCCCCCTCAGACCCGCCTGCAGGGCAGCAGAGGTGGCGAGATCTAGGTGAGCAGGTGTGCAGAGCTTCCCCGTGGCAGCAGAGCCCAGCTCGGAGGCGCCGTGGAGTGGGGGCGGCCCTGGGGTGGAGAGGGCTGTGCGCCCCCTGGGCCTTCTCCACAAAGCCCCCAGAACGGGCTATTTCTGTGTGGAGGAAGCAGATGGCAGGTTGGACCCTGATCTCCATCCCTTCCGGGCTCAGCCTCCTGCCAGCTGTGGTTTGGGGGGCATTTTCAGGGGTCTCCCCCCCCACAACTCACTTTTCCCTCGCAGCTTGGCTGCAGGAGCACAGTGGACAGGGTCTCTGGGGCGTCCCCAGTCAGGTAAGCCATGGCGTCAGCACCCTGCCGTCTGCCCTGACATTGGTGGGCACAGCCCTCCCACCTGGGGGCTCCCCTGACGCCCCTCCTCTTCAGCAGCAACTTCTCCCCCAAGAACAGAGTCCCCAGAAAGACCAGCACCCCCATCAAGCTGGAGCCCAAGGAACCTGGAGGGACAGAGACGGGGACCCTGTGGTCCTGCGAGGGACGTCCACAAGGAAATCAGAGCCGGCACTGGGAGCGGGACCACAGGAAACCGGCCCGAGTGCCGTCGTGGGGGCCGGCGTGCGCCGCCTCGCGGTCGGGGCTGTGCTGGGAGGAGCGCATGGAGCCTCCGGCCCGTTGGGGCGTCACCCCCTCCCCGAGAAACCCCAGGGTCAGGTATCGGGGCTGCTTCACCGCCGCACGCTGGTGTGACCCCGTGTGTTCGAGGGGCCCTCCTGCCCGCGGGGCCCGGACGGGCTCTTGCAAAGCTGCCTCCGGAGGGACCCTCGCTCTGGCGACCCCTGAGGCCCTGCGTCCGGCCGTCTTTGCATCTGCGGGAGCTGCTGGCGCGGAGGGGGGCACACAGGCAGGAGACACCAGGCTGCCGCGGACGGGACCGCGTGGTCAGACGGTGCGCTGGGGGGCTGTGGGCGGGATCCCCCCTCTGGCCTCAGTTTACCCTCTTTACAGGAGGGGGGGCTCGTCTGATGGTAGGTCGGCAGGGGGGCTCGTTGATGGGAGAGACTCCTCCTGCAAGAGGCCTGGGTGAGCTCATCCTGCGATGCGCCGGTAGAGCTGACACTCGTGTCCGGGCCCCTCGCCGGCCCTGCGCCCCTGGCTGGGGCCCCAGGAGCCTCGGCGCGTCGGGGACGGGAAGGTGGGGCTCTGAGCAGGTGTGCGGCCCCCACGGGTTACAGGTAGCTTGCACGTGTGCCGCCGGAACAAAGGGTCCCTTCACCGTCACCTCCCCGGGGCCCGGCGCCGGCCCCGCCTGCGGCCCGGGAGCCTGCCTCCGCTCCCTCCGCGCCCGCGGCTCCCGAGGCCCGCGCGCCGCGGCTCGCCCACTGCAGCCTTTGTTTAGTCTGGGTTTCGGGCGTCGGGCTCTTTTTTTCTCCAAATTCTTCCAAAATTCTGTAGGCTGAAGACACCACTCATGCAACCCAGGGGGGAGGAAATAACCATCCTCAGTGAAGTTCCTGTCTCTCCCGAGGGCGAGAGCGAGCCGGGGGTCGGGGGGACTGAAGCGTGACCCCCCACGCCCGCCAGAAGGCTCGCGCGTGGGGCGCAGTGTTCCCAGAGGCCCCGGAGCAGAGGGGACGGCTCAGCGCCCCACCCCACCACATCCTAAACTCAGGGCGGAGGGCAGAGTCCCAGACCCGCCCAACCGTCTGTTCAAACCCCACCAACTCCGGGTCCCCCCAGCGGTGGTGTGGCGAGGCCGAGGCCGGATCTGGGGCGGCTGAGGGCTCCGGGTGGTTCTGCGGGGGGGCCGTCCAGCCCCCCACCACACGTGGGGACACAGGGGCCCCATGTCCCCCCTGGAAAAGGTGCATGGCAGTGTCCTCGGTCCCAGAGGCAGCATCCATTCCAGGCACAGCCCCCTGCGAGCCCGCCGACAGATGCCCGGTCCCCCGCCTCACGCGGGATGCTGGGCGCAGGGAGGAGGCAGCGGGAATGTGTCAACAGCCTGGCCTTCGAGAATCCAAGAATCAAGGGCGAGAGGGACACATAAAAGGTGACTTAGCACCTCATCTTCTTGTTTTATGTGTGGGGGGGCAGGGGCAGGGGAGGGGTGGTCAGGAGAGGCTTCCAGCAGCTGCTCTCCCACCCCCCACCCCTGCCAGGGACCCACTCCAGCAGGCGGAGAAGAGGTGCTCAGGGCTGGGGCTCGCCGTGTGCCCTTTTTCAGCACAAGGAAAGGAAGGAACGGTTGGGGGTTTGGGTGGATGGCCACAGCGGCCCGTGCCCCGCCCCCTGCCCCACCCCTACCCTGTCTGCCCCTCCAGTTGGTGCTCTGCAGCCCTGTCG
Source organism: Mungos mungo (assembly GCA_004023785.1). NCBI lineage: Eukaryota > Metazoa > Chordata > Mammalia > Carnivora > Herpestidae > Mungos > Mungos mungo. Next base: position 8,633 of record PISW01009581.1, on the reverse strand, counting down.
TCCATCAGGACCTCCCTTCAGTGGGCTCTAGGGTCTGTGGGGTGTCCTCACCCTCCGGTGGCTCTGTGTCCCGGGCTGAGGGGAGCCCCGTGCACATCTGGGCGGCTCGAGGAGGTGTGAGGGCAGGGAAGGAGGGAGGATTGGGCAGGAGACCAGGTTCCTGGGCCACACTGGTGCCCGCCCCTGCGCAGACTGACTTCTGCCCTCAGAGCCAGAGAAAGGCTGCCCCAGGGCAGGAAGGGAGCAGGAGGGGACCCAGGGGCCAGCGGAGAAAAGAAATCCAGCGAGGGCACCCAGGGAGGGAAGGGCGGTGTGCAAAGCATCACTGGAGACCCCCAAAGGTTTCACGCTTTGCCTGGTGGGTTATCACTTACTCTGAGCCAACGGGCCCTGGTGCCGAGTGCCCGCACCCCACACCCACGCCGGAACACGCGGACTGTGGCTGCCCCCTCGCCTGCCGCGCTGGCGTCCCCGAGACCTCGCTCTAGCCATGACCAGTCCGGTGCCCTTCGCACGGCCGAGCCGAGGCTGGGGGTCTCTGACTCCCTGTCTGAGGCCCCTCCCTCCCTTGGGAGCCTGCTGGCAGGTGCTGGGCCTCCGGGGACTCAAGGGCTTCGGGGAGGCCGAGTGCAGAGACCCCGCAAGCTACACGAGAACCCAGGTCGTTCCCATGTGTAGATACGGCCAGTCCTCGTTATCTGTGGGAGCTGAGTTTCGTAAAGTCGCCGGGGACACTGAGTGTGTCACACGGCTCCCGGGGACACAGGCGCTTGGCTCCTGCGGCTTCTGCGTGTTAGGGTCAACCTCGTCTCGTGCGCGTGCGCTGTCCGCTCATGAACGTTAACTCACGGACAATGGCATGTGACGTGTGCCCGCGGGAAGCGTCTTGGACACGTCTCTTCTGGAGGAGCGTCACGGCCGTCCCGTGCCTAGGACACTGCCCTGAGCTTCAGGGCCGTTTTAAATGGTGAAATCGCCAACGAAAACCTCAAAAATGCAAAAAAACAGACACAAAGAGGACAGCGGGAAGGACACTTGACCACAGCCTCCGCGTGTGGGACGGACAGTCCAGGCCCCCGCCCCTCGGCCGCGTCCACCAGTGACGGAGGCTGTGCGGTTACTGGGCCGGGGGTCACGGGCACATCTGAACTCGCACATACGGATTCTGAATAGAGAGGGTCAACTGTACATGACCCGGTTCAACCGCCAGCTTTCCCAGTGCAATCCATGCGCGTGAGCCGCACCCCTGTGATGTGCCCGACCTGGGGGCCCCGTGTTTCCACACGGCGGTGGAGTGGGTGCCGCCGTCGGCCCCGGAACATTGCATCACCCCGAAAAGGAGCGCCTCAGTGGTCACAGGGCACCCCCGCCCCGGGCCCGTGGCCACCTGTTCTGGACGCTCACGTTCACGTGACATGCACCTTCACGTCTGGCTCCTGTTCCTGAGCGTCACGAGCCAGGGTCGTCTAGGTCAGGACGTGCAGTGGCGCTCCGTCGCGGTGACGACTGTGTAAAGGTCCGCGGTGCGGTGGCCCACGTCAGCGTCCGTCGCTGGGTCGCATGGGGACTTCTAGGCTCCTGCCCGCGGTGTCCCGGGGGCAGGTCCCGACGCCCGGCATCCTCCGTCGTTTGTGATGGTAGCATCCCAGTGAGTGTGACATGTGTCTCCCGTGTGTGGAAGCTCCGCCCTTGGCTGCTGGGGGACAAGGAGGCAGGAGCCCGCCACGGAGTCGCGGGGGGTCCATCACATCTGTGAACTGCGCTGCCTCTGAAATCACGGGGAGCAAGGAAGGCAGTCTTCTGTGGAACTTTCTCTGGACAGGTCTCAGTCTGTTGAAAGCAAATTTGTAGCCCAAGGCAAATGCCTGTCCCCTTTTGTGAAATAAAGAAACCTGAACTTCACGCCCAGCTCTGCGGAGCCACTGGCCTGGCCTGGTCCCCAAGCCCGGGCGCCGGAGGGGGCCCATTATGTGCAGCCGCTCCGGGGTGTGTGTGGGGGGGGTGTCCCCTGTGAGCTCCCAACGGCAGGGACAGGTGCCTCCAGGAGCAGGTATGAGGCAGCCTCGCTGCCCCCTCTCCAGGGGCCCAACACCCCCGAAATCCTCAAGAGAGGCGAGAGGGCAGCCTCAGAGCACAGAGTCACCTCCCAAGGTGCCCCCTCCTTGGCTCAGCCCCCGCACCGCTGCCGTCAGGGAACCTGGGGACCGGAGCCAGCATGGGACAGGCCCCATCTGTGCTCGGACCCATGGAATGGATCGTATGGACCAAGTGCCGTCCAGCCCCAGGGTCACTGACGGGCAAGCAAACAGCAAGAAATAGCGCAAACCGGGAAAGCCACCTGCCTTCCAAGCAGCAGTTATGCGTTTTGGTGCTTCTGTGTGAGAACATTTCCGTGAACATTCGCAAAGGACCCACCGAGGAGGGCCCCACGGACGCTCTGGAGTCACGAACTCCCAGCAGAGGGGCGGCAGGGGCTGCGGGAGCCACGTGCAAAGGCCACGGCTCAGGCAGGCCCCAGATGGCCACCCGGCCCGGGGGGTGGGGGGGGGGTGGTGACGGGACCATCCTGCCCCCTCGCCGCGCGGCCTCTGGCCGGTTGCTGGTTTTAAACACACAGGGTCTGATCGGTGGCAACTATCCCGCCATATAATTAGGAGTAAGTGGATTTTCCTTTTCTTCTTTCTATCTGTTTGCTTACTCACTCTCAGCCTCTTGCTGTCACGAAGGATTTTGGCTGAAGCTCATCAGTGGGCTGGTGTGGTGACCGTCAGGGCCGTGGAGCAGCGAGACGCGCAGGCACGAGAGCCCCCAGCCGGCGAGGGTGCACGCGGCGTGGCTCCCGTGGGCTCTGTGCCTCCACATGGCACACGGGCCTCCTCGATGCGGGGCCCCGCCACGGAAGGCCAGGGATCTTCCGATCTTCCGTATTAAAGGGCTGAGGGGGTCCGCCCGCTCCGGCCTGGACGAGCTGGGCACCGACGGGTTCCGGAGGCCGGAACGTTCTCTACACCCGGATGCAGCCACGCGGCGAGGTGCGCGTGGCGCAGGCGGGGTCACTCTGTGAGACCCCTGCAGCCGCTCTCCGTGCCCACGGGGGCGGGGCGGTGGGGCGCTTCTGTGTTCCGCGGGCGTGAGGCCAAAACAGTTTGCCCTCAGCAACCGTTGCAGACCCAAGGCGCCCCGATGCGAAATAATTCGCGCCCCGAGCAAGTCACTCAGCCAGAGCGCGGTTTGGGGGACGTCGTCTTGGGTTGGCATCGCGCGGCTGTGGACGGCCGTCCTCGCTCTGTGCCTGCTCGGTGACCTTCTCCAAGGACAGGGTCGTCTGCGGAAGCCTCCCCGGGCGGGGACAGCAGCACCACGTGGTCTCCTGGGGATGTCCACCGTCCCTCGCGGCTCCGGCATCCCCCACCTGACCCCTGCTCACCTGAGGTCCTGGGGCCACGTCGAGTGGTCCCATGTGCCTTCCCGCTGAGCGCCAGGCCCTTCCTCCTCCAGCCCCGCGCGGCCTGTCCGGTCAACATGGCCGTGTGTGTGGCCGAAGTCGGGTGGCCCTCCTGGTCCGCCCAAGCCTTCCTCAGTTTTAGCTCTGAAAGCCCACGTCCCAGGACACCTCCCGGTGCCCCGCGAGCCAGGGTGCTTGGTCACCTGACCCCAGCGACATTGGTGGCGCAGGCCCTGACGGTGGCACAGCCACCCTGCTCCAGGCCCGGGGCTCAGCGGCTGGAAGGACCGGCGGGCACGGCGGTGAGGGACTTCTTGCTACAAATCGCCACGGCCACGTGGGGTCAGCGACGTGCATCCTCGCGCCCAGGTTTCCCAAAAAGCAGCAGACCTGTCACCCCCAAGCCCTGGGGCAGGACGGCCGCGTCTCCCGCCGCCCTGAGAAAGAACGAAACTCAGGCCCAGACGCTGCCTGGCCAGGGGTCACTGCAGACCTGGGTTCCAGCCAGACCTTCGACCTGGCCGCCTCCTGGCTCTGGGGCCCTGGTAGGTGGCACGCCGTCTCTGAGCCCGTCAGAGACGCTAACAGTGTCTGGGTGACACGCACGGCGGGGCCCGGGGGGCTGGCCCCTGGTGACCCGAACAGCACGAGGGTTGGTTTTCTGTGGCTCCTGCTTGAGGAGCCCAAGCGCCCCTCCCCCGCCGAGGCCCCAAACCCCACGTGCGCCTCTTCCCAGGCCTCCGCCCTTCCTCCCTCCTGCCCTCTCCCCTCCCCAGCACCCCGGGCCCTTCCTGGAAAGCCTTCTAGTTCCCCCTGCCATGGACAAGGGCGCCCGGGACCCTCCCCTGCCGGCATCTACTCTGCTTCGGGGGGGCAATGGCGGTCGAAGGGCCAAGGGGAGGAAGCCGGATTCTGACCCTTAGGAAATGCCATCTGACCGGAGCCCGGCATCCCCCTCCCGGTCAGGGCGCAGGGCGGGGTCTGGCCACCGGGCACACAGATGCGGGGAGCACGCCTGCAGCGTCAGAGACCCGTCCTCCCAGCTCTGCCGCCTTGGACTGTGCCCTCGGCCTCTCTGTGCAGCGGCCAGAGCAAGCCCGACCTCGGAGAGAAGCCCTCGGACCCGCCCTCACACACACCTGCGTCACGCGGGCTGCACTTTGTTTTCATCCTTCTCCACGTGGAAAACGCATTTCAAAATGAGCCAGGATGCAGTCGCCTACACGAGTGGGCACTTGGGCACCAGGCTCTGGCCCGGCTGCCGCCCCGGGGCAGGTCGCACCCTCGGGACTCCTCACTTGCTGCTCTGAGCAGGGGGGTGATGGACACTTGCCTCCACAGGACTGACGGGAGGTTAGGTGAGGGAGCCCGTCCAGCCGTGGGCCCGGAGGCACGTTCTGCCGTGAGCGAGTGAGTTTCCGCCGCCTCTGGAGTCCCGTGTCCCCCCACCCGTGTCCCCGAGGAGACCCCAGGCCCCTGGCACGCCCACACACCCTCTCGCCAGGCGCCGTCCTCCCGGTGGGGCAGCGGATCCCATGCCTGCAGACCTGTCGCCCATTTCTGGCTTCATGGTGCACGGGGGCCTCTGAGCTGCCCCGCCTGGGGCCAGGGCAGGCTCTCCAGAGACGGAGACTTGAACCAGCTGGGCCACTTGGTCCCTTGTGCCCAGGGCTGCCCCTGGTCCCCAAACCCAGCCAGCAAACCCTTCTCCCCTGAGGGGACCAATCATGACCCTGACCGTAGCCCCAGGGTCCCCCCACCCCACTCCTTCCGTCCTCTGCCCCATCCCTCTGGCGTTTTTGTTATTTGTGTGACTCACGGTAGGACCTCAGGTGACAGAGCCCCAGGGAGGAGTCTGTGCGTGTGCATGCATGTGCATGTGGGTGCACACGCGCATGACCCGTCCTCGGTGGCAGGGTCCCCTGGTCCTGGGGTCGGGACCGCCCAGCTCGGGCCGCCCCTGGTGCGTGCGTGGGGGCAGCCAGGCGGGGAAGGGGTTAACCCCCGGGGCCGGGCGCGGGGTCCTGTGCCAGCCCAGCCGTCACGTCCCGCTAATGCAAACCAGAGCCGGCCGACCGTTGCCGGGTCCCCAGCCGCCGGACGCGTCTTTGTCGTGGCTCCGAGCGCGGGCTCCGTGCCTCTGCATTCGCCGCCTTACTTGCTTTCGGTTTTGGAAAAAAACAGAAGCCAAGTCCAGAGAGAGGGAGAGATTCTTTACTTCTTCCCCACGCTGCCTAGAAACCTGCCCCTCCGAGTGCCCGCCTTGCCCGGGGCCCACCACTCTGAGGCAGAGCCTTCGGGAACCTTCCCGGCCAGACGGGCCCAGGGAGGTCAGAGGTCCAGGGGAAGGAGAAGAAGAAATTCTCAAGCATCAGGCCAAGCGCGGTGGGTTTGTCTACTTAATCCTCATCTGACCGTCTACCTGATGGGAAAACGGAGGCACAGAGAGGTCCAGAAGCCCTGCCAGGGGCCCAGTCAGGAAGGGCCCGAGCCGGAGGCCAGGGCTGCCTGACCCCAACGACGGCCCTGCCTTGTGTCCCAGGAGAGTGACCCCCATGCCCTCTCACCGCCCGCCCAGAGCGCCCCGCCTGGGGACAGCCAGAAGCCAGGACACCCTCGGTGTCCCTTCTCCGAGTCCAGAGGGGCTGCAAAGGCCCTGCCCCAGAGTCGCAGGCAAGCCCAGGCCCCGGATGCCACGAGCAGGTTCAAATCCCAGTTTGCCTGTCCCTGGAGGTGCGGACCCTGACTTCTGTCTCCCCCTGCGTGGATCGGGATGGGGACCAGGACCCCTGGTGCCGTGGGGATCAAACGAGATGGTGCGAGAAAAGGCCGGTGCTCAGCCTGGACCTCGGCGGGCGGCTGCCGCGTCCTCGCCCTCGCCGGCTCCTCTCTGCTGCTCCCGCTCCTTCCACACCGTTGTGGGGCCCAGAGAGGAGGTGGGTCCCGCACGCGGTGCCCACGCCCTGGCCAGGACGGGCTCCGGGGTGCGTGTCGAGGGCCCCCGTGGGCAGGAGGCTGGTCCCGACCCCTCCCCCCACCCACCGAGCCTGACGCCAGGGTCTCTCTCTCGGAGGAAAGTGTCACGAGCCCGAGGCCAGCAGGTCCGGGCCCCCAAACGCAGAAACCCAGGAAGAAGCCCTACGAATCGCACCTTCCATCCCGCGCCACCGCGAAGCCCACGGACAGCCGCGCGGCCGGGCTCCGAGGGCTGGAATTTCAAACTCACACAAATATTCCAGAGCGTTTCAAGCGTGTTCCAAATAGACATTTATGTTGGCCGGGGCAGTGTTTTGCTTTTATTGCTGTTATGAGATTCAACATTTTTCCAGAAATAACTTCTGAAAAGTGTGCCTGGATTTTGAACACGTGTGATCCTGACATACAGGGAGGAAGGCTCTCAAGTCACACACACCGGGGTGTGGGCACCCACACCCCCGCCGAGGGCACCCTGCACGTCCGCCTTAAAGAGGGCCCCGAGCCTCTGTCCACAGAAGGGCTTCCGGGAGGGTCCGAGCCGCCCCGCGTCAGGGCCGGGGGCCCGGGCAGTGCGCAGGTGTGGGCGGGGACCTGTTTCACTCGGTGCCTCCTGGGTGAATGGGCTTCCCAGCGCGGGGATGCTGGTGGCTTCCCGGCCTCATCCCCGGCCTTCTGCCCTGGCGGGGGAGGCGGGGAGGCTGCGTCCTTGGAAGGTCACTATTCCCGTCCGAGAGGCGCTCACATCAGCTCTGCCCTCTGGGTCCTCGAAGCTGGACCCACGCCGGCCTAAGGGTTAGTCATCCCTGAGGCCGTGAGTCAGGAAGGGAGAGCATCCAGCCACCACAAACGGAATTTACTAGAAGCCTTTGTGAGGAAGGCCAGGTGCTTGTGAAGCCCCTCCAGGAGGTCAAGGTCGGGGAGAGAAGGCTGCTGGAGACCCCATCCCCAGTGTCCAGGGGGCCGAGCCCAAGTGAAAAGGCAAAGCAAACAGAAACTTTCCCCCCAGGTTAGAAAGGGTGTGCAGGGGCCACCCCCCAGCCCCCACCCTGCGCCCCTGCCCCCCCCCTCCGCCCCGCTGACCCCAGCAGACCCCGCTCCCCGGCCCGGCCGGGATCCGCGAACGTGTGAAGGCATTAGCTGCCAGTGGGAACTGGAAGGCGGCCTGGGGCTCGCTCTCCAGCAGGGAGGCTGTGAGTCTGGACCCGGCCCAGCGCTCAGAAACAGGAAGAATTAACAGGAGTAAATGTGAGCACTGTTAGCACTCACGCTGCGATTTATTGCCGATGCCGATGCCGGGGACACATGGCTTGTTGCAGAGGGGTCCATTTGAATATAAAATGTAACCAGTGAGTCAGGAGCCTGGGGCCCCTGGAAGCGGGTCCATAAAATGTAACCAGTGAGTCACGGAGCGTGGGGCCCCTGGAAGCAGGGCCACCGACTTGCGTTTCAGAGCGAGCGGCTCCCAGGAGCACCCTCCTCCCACCGGGAGGACCCACTGCCCCTTAGTCCAGAGAAACAGGCCTGGGTCCCCAGGGGGTCTAGGAAGCTGTGGGGGCAGGGGGTCCCAGGAGAGCGAACGGACCCTTCTGTGGCGGGAGGGGAGAGAGGCTGGGGGCAGGGCACGCCCGGCGGCTGGGAGCTAAGTGAGCTGCTCAGCACCGCGGCCCTGCTCTTCTCAGCTCTGTTGTGGCCAAGACTGGTTTTAAATTGGCCTTGGAGCGGAGAGGGGGAGAGGGAGGGGTGGGGGAGACTGTCTCTCTCTCTGGAGGCCGATCGGATGCCCCAGAGCCTGCGGGTCACGGAGCCAGGAGGACAGGGACCTGCCCCCCCCACTGGCCAACCCCCCCCCTCGCGTCCAGTTGTCGCCGTGTGTACGGCACCCGCCAGCCTCCGGTCTCGCTGTTCCGAGGGCAGTCGGGGTTTTGTGCTGTTCCCCCCCAATCTCCTTCGCCCCCGTGGCCAGTTTGTTCTCAGAAAGCGCGACCCCCCTTCTCCCGGGCTTTGATCTTCTGGTTCGGTTCAGCCTCCTCGTTTTTTGCAATTACCAGCCCAGAGGGAGGATGCCCCTGACCCGCCGCCGCGGTCTGGCAGACAGATGGGGCAGGAAACGGGGCGTTTCTGTCAGCCCTCGCCCCTCTTCATCTTGGATGGATTACAACAGTAGCAGCTCCAAACGTCTTCATAGCCCATTGATGATAAAGCGATGGTAACA